>BGZK01002957.1:0-36015 GCA_005406025.1 Eumeta japonica | reverse complement strand
TAAAATTTAAACTGAACTTTATTGACTGTGTTGGCGAGTACTTTGATACTCTATGGTATCAGCGTCTGATGATGGAGCTGGAAGGTGTATAGGAACTCCGTAATTAAACGACGCAACCCATCGAGTTTGGGCTCGTTTGATTCCTCTGACGAGTACTTTGATACTATATGGTAATCAGCGTCTATGATGGAGCCAGAAGGCCATAGGAACTCCGTAATAAACGACGCAACCCCATCGAGTTTGGGCTCGTTTGATTCTGTCTTGACGAGTACTTTAATACTATATGGTAACCAGGGTCTGATGATGGAGCTGGAAGGTGTATAGGAACTCCGTAATTAAACGCAACCCCATCGAGTTTGGGCTCGTTTGATTCCTCTTGACAGTACTTTGATACTATATGGTCAGCGTCTGATGATGGAGCTAGAAGGTGGCCATAGGAACTCCGTAATTAAACGACGCAACCCATCAGAGTTTGGGCTCGTTTGATTCGTCTTGACAATACTGATACTATATGGTAATCAGCGTCTGATGATGGAGCTGGAGAAGATGGCCATAGGAACTCCGTAATTTAAACGACGCAACCCCATCGAGTTTGGGCTCGTTTGATTCGTCTTGACGAGTACTTTGATACTATATGGTAACCAGGGTCTGATGATGGAGCTGGAAGGTGGCCATAGGAACTCCGTAATTAAACGACGCAACCCCATCGAGTTTGGGCTCGTTTGATTCCTCTTGACGAGTACTTTGATACTATATGGTAATCAGCGTCTGATGATGGAGCTAGAAGGTGTATAGGAACTCCGTAATTAAACGACGCAACCCATCGAGTTTGGGCTCGTTTGATTCGTCTTGACGAACTTTGATACTATATGGTATCAGCGTCTGATGATGGAGCTAGAAATTGTATAGGAACTCCGTAATTAAACGACGCAACCCATCGAGTTTGGGCTCGTTTGATTCGTCTTGACGAGTACTTTGATACTATATGGTAATCAGCGTCTGATGATGGAGCTAGAAGGTGGCCATAGGAACTCCGTAATTAAACGACGCAACCCCATCGAGTTTGGGCTCGTTTGATTCGTCTTGACAGTACTTTGATACTATATGGTAATCAGCGTCTGATGATGGAGCTGGAAGGTGGCCATAGGAACTCCGTAATTAAACGACGCAACCCCATCGAGTTTGGGCTCGTTTGATTCGTCTTGACGAGTACTTTGATACTATGGTAATCAGCGTCTGATGATGGAGCTGGAAGGTGGCCATAGAACTCCGTAATTAAACGACGCAACCCCATCGAGTTTGGGCTCGTTTGATTCCTCTTGACGAGTACTTTGATACGATATATGGTAATCAGCGTCTGATGATGGAGCTGAAGGTGGCCATAGGAACTCCGTAATTAAACGACGCAACCCCATCGAGTTTGGGCTCGTTTGATTCGTCTTGACGAGTACTTTGATACTATATGGTAACCAGGTCTGATGATGGAGCTGGAAGGTGGCCATAGGAACTCCGTAATTAAACGACGCAACCCCATCGAGTTTGGGCTCGTTTGATTCCTCTTGACGAGTACTTTGATACTATATGGTAATCAGCGTCTGATGATGGAGCTGAAGGTATAGGAACTCCGTAATTAAACGACGCACCCCATCGAGTTTGGGCTCGTTTGATTCGTCTTGACGAATACTTTGATACTATATGGTAACCAGGGTCTGATGATGGAGCTGGAAGGTGGCCATAGGAACTCCGTAATTAAACGACGCAACCCCATCGAGTTTGGGCTCGTTTGATTCGTCTCGACGAGTACTGATACTATATGGTAATCAGCGTCTGATGATGGAGCTGGAAGGTGGCCATAGGAACTCCGTAATTAAACGACGCAACCCCATCGAGTTTGGGCTCGTTTGATTCGTCTTGACGAGTACTTTGATACTATATGGTAACCAGGGTCTGATGATGGAGCTGGAAGGTGGCCATAGGAACTCCGTAATAAACGACGCAACCCCATCGAGTTTGGGCTCGTTTGATTCCTCTTGACGAGTACTTTGATACTATATGGTATCAGCGTCTGATGATGGAGCAGAAGGTGGCCATAGAACTCCGTAATTAAACGACGCAACCCCATCGAGTTTGGGCTCGTTTGATTCGTCTTGACGAGTACTTTGATACTATATGGTATCAGCGTCTGATGATGGAGCTGGAAGGTAATAGGAACTCCGTAATTAAACGACGCAACCCATCGAGTTTGGGCTCGTTTGATTCCTCTTGACGAGTACTTTGATACTATATGGTATCAGCGTCTGATGATGGAGCTGGAAGGTGGCCATAGAACTCCGTAATTAAACGACCCCATCGAGTTTGGGCTCGTTTGATTCGTCTTGACGAGTACTTTGATATATATGGTAACCAGGGTCTGATGATGGAGCTGGAAGGTGGCCATAGGAACTCCGTAATTAAACGACGCAACCCCATCGAGTTTGGGCTCGTTTGATTCGTCTTGACGAGTACTTTGATACTATATGGTATCAGCGTCTGATGATGGAGCTGGAAGGTGGTAGGAACTCCGTAATTAAACGACGCAACCCCATCGAGTTTGGGCTCGTTTGATTGTCTTGACGAGTACTGATACTATATGGTAATCGCGTCTGATGATGGAGCTGGAAGGTGGCCATAGGAACTGTGTTAAACGACCCCTATCGAGTTTGGGCTCGTTTGATTCGTCTTGACGAGTACTTTGATACTATATGGTAATCAGCGTCTGATGATGGAGCTGGAAGATGGCCATAGGAACTCCGTAATTAAACGACGCAACCCCATCGAGTTTGGGCTCGTTTGATTCGTCTTGACAGTACTTTGATACTATATGGTAACCAGGGTCTGATGATGGAGCTGGAAGGTGGCCATAGGAACTCCGTAATTAAACGACGCACCCCATCGAGTTTGGGCTCGTTTGATTCCTCTTGACGAGTACTTTGATACTATATGGTAATCAGCGTCTGATGATGGAGCTAGAAGGTGGCCATAGGAACTCCGTAATTAAACGCAACCCCATCGAGTTTGGGCTCGTTTGATTCGTCTTGACGAGTACTTTGATACTATATGGTAACCAGGGTCTGATGATGGAGCTGGAAGGTGTATGGAACTCCGTAATTAAACGACGCAACCCGAGTTTGGGCTCGTTTGATTCGTCTTGACGAGTACTTTGATACTATATGGTAATCAGCGTCTGATGATGGAGCTAGAAGGTGGCCATAGGAACTCCGTAATTAAACGACGCAACCCCATCGAGTTTGGGCTCGTTTGATTCGTCTTGACGAGTACTTTGATACTATATGGTAATCAGCGTCTGATGATGGAGCTGGAAGGTGGCCATAGGAACTCCGTAATTAAACGACGCAACCCATCGAGTTTGGGCTCGTTTGATTCCTCTTGACAGTACTTTGATACTATATCAGCGTCTGATGATGGAGCTAGAAGGTGGCCATAGGAACTCCGTAATTAAACGACGCAACCCCATCGAGTTTGGGCTCGTTTGATTCGTCTTGACGAGTACTTTGATACTATATGGTAATCAGCGTCTGATGATGGAGCTGGAAGATGGCCATAGGAACTCCGTAATTAAACGACGCAACTATCGAGTTTGGGCTCGTTTGATTCGTCTTGACGAGTACTTTGATACTATATGGTAACAGGGTCTGATGATGGAGCTGGAAGGTGGCCATAGAACTCCGTAATTAAACGACGCAACCCCATCGAGTTTGGGCTCGTTTGATTCCTCTTGACGAGTACTTTGATACTATATGGTAATCAGCGTCTGATGATGGAGCTAGAAGGTGGCCATAGAACTCCGTAATTAAACGACGCAACCCCATCGAGTTTGGGCTCGTTTGATTCCTCTTGACGAGTACTTTGATACTATATGGTAATCAGCGTCTGATGATGGAGCTGGAAGGTGGCCATAGGAACTCCGTAATTAAACGACGCAACCCCATCGAGTTTGGGCTCGTTTGATTGTCTTGACGAGTACTTTGATACTATATGGTAATCAGCGTCTGATGATGGAGCTAGAAGGTGGCCATGGAACTCCGTAATTAAACGACGCAACCCCATCGAGTTTGGGCTCGTTTGATTCGTCTTGACGAGTACTTTGATACTATGGTAATCAGCGTCTGATGATGGAGCTGAAGGTGGCCATAGGAACTCCGTAATTAAACGACGCAACCCCATCGAGTTTGGGCTCGTTTGATTCGTCTTGACGAGTACTTTGATACTATATGGTAATCAGCGTCTGATGATGGAGCTAGAAGGTGGCCATAGAACTAACGACGCAACCCCATCGAGTTTGGGCTCGTTTGATTCCTCTTGACGAGTACTTTGATACTATATGGTAATCAGCGTCTGATGATGGAGCTGAAGGTGGCCATAGGAACTCCGTAATTAAACGACGCAACCCCATCGAGTTTGGGCTCGTTTGATTCGTCTTGACGAGTACTTTGATACTATATGGTAATCAGCGTCTGATGATGGAGCTGGAAGGTGGCCATAGGAACTCCGTAATTAAACGACGCAACCCCATCGAGTTTGGGCTCGTTTGATTCGTCTTGACGAGTACTTTGATACTATATGGTAACCAGGGTCTGATGATGGAGCTGGAAGGTGGCCATAGGAACTCCGTAATTAAACGACGCAACCCCATCGAGTTTGGGCTCGTTTGATTCTCTTGACGAGTACTTTGATACTATATGGTAATCAGCGTCTGATGATGGAGCTAGAAGGTGGCCATAGGAACTCCGTAATTAAACGACGCAACCCCATCGAGTTTGGGCTCGTTTGATTCGTCTTGACGAGTACTTTGATACTATATGGTAATCAGCGTCTGATGATGGAGCTGGAAGGTGGCCATAGGAACTCCGTAATTAAACGACGCAACCCATCGAGTTTGGGCTCGTTTGATTCGTCTTGACGAGTACTTTGATACTATATGGTAATCAGCGTCTGATGATGGAGCTAGAAGGTGGCCATAGGAACTCCGTAATTAAACGACGCAACCCCATCGAGTTTGGGCTCGTTTGATTCCTCTTGACGAGTACTTTGATACTATATGGTAATCCAGGGTCTGATGATGGAGCTGGAAGGTGGCCATAGGAACTCCGTAATTAAACGACGCAACCCATCGAGTTTGGGCTCGTTTGATTCGTCTTGAAGTACTTTGATACTATATGGTAATCAGCGTCTGATGATGGAGCTGGAAGGTGGCCATAGGAACTCCGTAATTAAACGACGCAACCCCATCGAGTTTGGGCTCGTTTGATTCGTCTTGACGAGTACTTTGATACTATATGGTAACTCAGGGTCTGATGATGGAGCTGGAAGGTGGCCATAGGAACTCCGTAATTAAACGACGCAACCCCATCGAGTTTGGGCTCGTTTGATTCGTCTCTTGACGAGTACTTTGATACTATATGGTAATCAGGGTCTGATGAGCTGGAAGGTGGCCATAGGAACTCCGTAATTAAACGACGCAACCCCATCGAGTTTGGGCTCGTTTGATTCCTCTTGACGAGTACTTTGATACTATATGGTAATCAGCGTCTGATGATGGAGCTGGAAGGTGGCCATAGGAACTCCGTAATTAAACGACGCAACCCCATCGAGTTTGGGCTCGTTTGATTCGTCTTGACGAGTACTTTGATACTATATGGTAATCAGCGTCTGATGATGGAGCTGGAAGGTGGCCATAGGAACTCCGTAATTAAACGACGCAACCCCATCGAGTTTGGGCTCGTTTGATTCGTCTTGACGAGTACTTTGATACTATATGGTAATCAGCGTCTGATGATGGAGCTGGAAGGTGGCCATAGGAACTCCGTAATTAAACGACGCAACCCCATCGAGTTTGGGCTCGTTTGATTCCTCTTGACGAGTACTTTGATACTATATGGTAATCAGCGTCTGATGATGGAGCTGGAAGGTGGCCATAGGAACTCCGTAATTAAACGACGCAACCCCATCGAGTTTGGGCTCGTTTGATTCGTCTTGACGAGTACTTTGATACTATATGGTAATCAGCGTCTGATGATGGAGCTGGAAGGTGGCCATAGGAACTCCGTAATTAAACGACGCAACCCCATCGAGTTTGGGCTCGTTTGATTCGTCTTGACGAGTACTTTGATACTATATGGTAACCAGGGTCTGATGATGGAGCTGGAAGGTGGCCATAGGAACTCCGTAATTAAACGACGCAACCCCATCGAGTTTGGGCTCGTTTGATTCGTCTTGACGAGTACTTTGATACTATATGGTAATCAGCGTCTGATGATGGAGCTAGAAGGTGGCCATAGGAACTCCGTAATTAAACGACGCAACCCCATCGAGTTTGGGCTCGTTTGATTCGTCTTGACGAGTACTTTGATACTATATGGTAATCAGCGTCTGATGATGGAGCTGGAAGGTGGCCATAGGAACTCCGTAATTAAACGACGCAACCCCATCGAGTTTGGGCTCGTTTGATTCGTCTTGACAGTACTTTGATACTATATGGTAATCAGCGTCTGATGATGGAGCTGGAAGGTGGCCATAGGAACTCCGTAATTAAACGACGCAACCCCATCGAGTTTGGGCTCGTTTGATTCGTCTTGACGAGTACTTTGATACTATATGGTAACCAGGGTCTGATGATGGAGCTGGAAGGTGGCCATAGGAACTCCGTAATTAAACGACGCAACCCCATCGAGTTTGGGCTCGTTTGATTCCTCTTGACGAGTACTTTGATACTATATGGTAATCAGCGTCTGATGATGGAGCTGGAAGGTGGCCATAGGAACTCCGTAATTAAACGACGCAACCCATCGAGTTTGGGCTCGTTTGATTCCTCTTGACGAGTACTTTGATACTATATGGTAATCAGCGTCTGATGATGGAGCTGGAAGGTGGCCATAGGAACTCCGTAATTAAACGACGCAACCCCATCGAGTTTGGGCTCGTTTGATTCGTCTTGACGAGTACTTTGATACTATATGGTAACCAGGTCTGATGATGGAGCTGGAAGGTGGCCATAGGAACTCCGTAATTAAACGACGCAACCCCATCGAGTTTGGGCTCGTTTGATTCGTCTTGACGAGTACTTTGATACTATATGGTAATCCAGGGTCTGATGATGGAGCTGGAAGGTGGCCATAGGAACTCCGTAATTAAACGACGCAACCCCATCGAGTTTGGGCTCGTTTGATTCCTCTTGACGAGTACTTTGATACTATATGGTAATCAGCGTCTGATGATGGAGCTGGAAGGTGGCCATAGGAACTCCGTAATTAAACGACGCAACCCCATCGAGTTTGGGCTCGTTTGATTCCTCTTGACGAGTACTTTGATACTATATGGTAATCAGCGTCTGATGATGGAGCTGGAAGGTGGCCATAGGAACTCCGTAATTAAACGACGCAACCCCATCGAGTTTGGGCTCGTTTGATTCCTCTTGACGAGTACTTTGATACTATATGGTAATCAGCGTCTGATGATGGAGCTGGAAGGTGGCCATAGGAACTCCGTAATTAAACGACGCAACCCCATCGAGTTTGGGCTCGTTTGATTCCTCTTGACGAGTACTTTGATACTATATGGTAATCAGCGTCTGATGATGGAGCTAGAAGGTGGCCATAGGAACTCCGTAATTAAACGACGCAACCCCATCGAGTTTGGGCTCGTTTGATTCGTCTTGACGAGTACTTTGATACTATATGGTAATCAGCGTCTGATGATGGAGCTAGAATGGCCATAGGAACTCCGTAATTAAACGAACCCCATCGAGTTTGGGCTCGTTTGATTCGTCTTGACGAGTACTGATACTATATGGTAATCAGCGTCTGATGATGGAAGGTGGCCATAGGAACTCCGTAATTAAACGACGCAACCCCATCGAGTTTGGGCTCGTTTGATTCGTCTTGACGAGTACTTTGATACTATATGGTAACCAGGTCTGATGATGGAGCTGGAAGGTGGCCATAGGAACTCCGTAATTAAACGACGCAACCCCATCGAGTTTGGGCTCGTTTGATTCCTCTTGACGAGTACTTTGATACTATATGGTAATCAGCGTCTGATGATGGAGCTGGAAGGTGGCCATAGGAACTCCGTAATTAAACGACGCAACCCCATCGAGTTTGGGCTCGTTTGATTCGTCTTGACGAGTACTTTGATACTATATGGTAATCAGCGTCTGATGATGGAGCTGGAAGGTGGCCATAGGAACTCCGTAATTAAACGACGCAACCCCATCGAGTTTGGGCTCGTTTGATTCGTCTTGACGAGTACTTTGATATATATGGTAACCAGGGTCTGATGATGGAGCTGGAAGGTGGCCATAGGAACTCCGTAATTAAACGACGCAACCCCATCGAGTTTGGGCTCGTTTGATTCGTCTGACGAGTACTTTGATACTATATGGTAACAGCGTCTGATGATGGAGCTGGTGGCCATAGGAACTCCGTAATTAAACGACGCAACCCATCGAGTTTGGGCTCGTTTGATTCGTCTTGACAGTACTTTGATACTATATGGTAATCAGCGTCTGATGATGGAGCTGGAAGGTGGCCATAGGAACTCCGTAATTAAACGACGCAACCCCATCGAGTTTGGGCTCGTTTGATTCGTCTTGACGAGTACTTTGATACTATATGGTAATCCAGTCTGATGATGGAGCTAGAAGGTGGCCATAGGAACTCCGTAATTAAACGACGCAACCCATCGAGTTTGGGCTCGTTTGATTCCTCTTGACGAGTACTTTGATACTATATGGTAATCAGCGTCTGATGATGGAGCTGGAAGGTGGCCATAGGAACTCCGTAATTAAACGACGCCCCATCGAGTTTGGGCTCGTTTGATTCGTCTTGACGAGTACTTTGATACTATATGGTAATCAGCGTCTGATGATGGAGCTGGAAGGTGGCCATAGGAACTCCGTAATTAAACGACGCAACCCCATCGAGTTTGGGCTCGTTTGATTCGTCTTGACGAGTACTTTGATACTATATGG
This sequence comes from Eumeta japonica, assembly GCA_005406025.1. Classification (NCBI taxonomy): domain Eukaryota; kingdom Metazoa; phylum Arthropoda; class Insecta; order Lepidoptera; family Psychidae; genus Eumeta; species Eumeta japonica. The sequence continues at coordinate 26,987 of BGZK01002957.1, read as the reverse complement.
TATCAGGTCTGATGATGGAGCTGGAAGGTGGCCATAGGAACTCCGTAATTAAACGACGCAACCCCATCGAGTTTGGGCTCGTTTGATTCGTCTTGACGAGTACTTTGATACTATATGGTAACCAGGGTCTGATGATGGAGCTGGAAGGTGGCCATAGGAACTCCGTAATTAAACGACGCAACCCCATCGAGTTTGGGCTCGTTTGATTCTCTTGACGAGTACTTTGATACTATATGGTAATCAGCGTCTGATGATGGAGCTGAAGGTGGCCATAGGAACTCCGTAATTAAACGACGCAACCCCATCGAGTTTGGGCTCGTTTGATTCGTCTTGACGAGTACTTTGATACTATATGGTAATCAGGTCTGATGATGGAGCTGGAAGGTGGCCATAGGAACTCCGTAATTAAACGACGCAACCCCATCGAGTTTGGGCTCGTTTGATCGTCTTGACGAGTACTTTGATACTATATGGTAATCAGCGTCTGATGATGGAGCCAGAAGGTGGCCATAGGAACTCCGTAATTAAACGACGCAACCCCATCGAGTTTGGGCTCGTTTGATTCCTCTTGACGAGTACTTTGATACTATATGGTAATCAGCGTCTGATGATGGAGCTAGAAGGTGGCCATAGGAACTCCGTAATTAAACGACGCAACCCCATCGAGTTTGGGCTCGTTTGATTCGTCTTGATACTTTGATACTATATGGTAATCAGCGTCTGATGATGGAGCTGGAAGGTGGCCATAGGAACTCCGTAATTAAACGACGCAACCCATCGAGTTTGGGCTCGTTTGATTCGTCTTGACGAGTACTTTGATACTATATGGTAACCAGGGTCTGATGATGGAGCTGGAAGGTGGCCATAGGAACTCCGTAATTAAACGACGCAACCCCATCGAGTTTGGGCTCGTTTGATTCCTCTTGACGAGTACTTTGATACTATATGGTAATCAGCGTCTGATGATGGAGCTAGAAGGTGGCCATAGGAACTCCGTAATTAAACGACGCAACCCCATCGAGTTTGGGCTCGTTTGATTCGTCTTGACGAGTACTTTGATACTATATGGTAATCAGCGTCTGATGATGGAGCTGGAAGGTGGCCATAGGAACTCCGTAATTAAACGACGCAACCCCATCGAGTTTGGGCTCGTTTGATTCGTCTTGACGAGTACTTTGATACTATATGGTAATCAGCGTCTGATGATGGAGCTAGAAGGTGGCCATAGGAACTCCGTAATTAAACGACGCAACCCCATCGAGTTTGGGCTCGTTTGATTCGTCTTGACGAGTACTTTGATACTATATGGTAACCAGGGTCTGATGATGGAGCTGGAAGGTGGCCATAGGAACTCCGTAATTAAACGACGCAACCCCATCGAGTTTGGGCTCGTTTGATTCGTCTTGACAGTACTTTGATACTATATGGTAATCAGCGTCTGATGATGGAGCTGGAAGGTGGCCATAGGAACTCCGTAATTAAACGACGCAACCCCATCGAGTTTGGGCTCGTTTGATTCGTCTTGACGAGTACTTTGATACTATATGGTAATCAGCGTCTGATGATGGAGCTGGAAGGTGGCCATAGGAACTCCGTAATTAAACGACGCAACCCCATCGAGTTTGGGCTCGTTTGATTCGTCTTGACGAGTACTTTGATACTATATGGTAACCAGGGTCTGATGATGGAGCTGGAAGGTGGCCATAGAACTCCGTAATTAAACGACGCAACCCCATCGAGTTTGGGCTCGTTTGATTCGTCTTGACGAGTACTTTGATACTATATGGTAACCAGGGTCTGATGATGGAGCTGGAAGGTGGCCATAGGAACTCCGTAATTAAACGACGCAACCCCATCGAGTTTGGGCTCGTTTGATTCCTCTTGACGAGTACTTTGATACTATATGGTAATCAGCGTCTGATGATGGAGCTGGAAGGTGGCCATAGGAACTCCGTAATTAAACGACGCAACCCATCGAGTTTGGGCTCGTTTGATTCCTCTTGACGAGTACTTTGATACTATATGGTAATCAGCGTCTGATGATGGAGCTGGAAGGTGGCCATAGGAACTCCGTAATTAAACGACGCAACCCATCGAGTTTGGGCTCGTTTTAATGATGCCAAAGTATAACTTCTCAAGCGCGTACTTATGTACACGCAATTTTAAAATGTATATTACTTAGGCCTCCTCCTTTATGTCTGTTGTAATAAAAACTATTTGTTAGAACGCATTTACTTGTGACAGGGTCTCCATCTTTACTACGACCGACGTCGGGTGCCAGCAGCTACTATGGAACAACAAAGTCTTCAGATGGACAGCAACCAAAAACCCATCACTCACCTAAAATGAAACTTAAGTAATTATTCATTTCTTATCAAGGTTAAATGTTTATGTGTTTAACAAAAAATAATTTAAATTACATACTGGGAGATTGATGTAGTTCTAAAAGTGCTAAATAGGGGTTATATCAAGATTATGTTACTAAAGTACACATAAAAGTTCACATAAAAATACGATGTTTTTATTACTAACAAATATAACATATTTATCGCTGTTAAAGTGGATTAGATTTTCGTAATATTAGATAGAGACATTCAATTTGTTTTTGAATAATTTTATAAATGATTTGAAAGAATGTGTTTGGAGAGTAACAATGAGTGAATTACTCTTTGAGTACCTTCTACACTACACCAAAAAGTAATCCTTGTACCTACGACGTATAAGCAGCAGGAGATGATGACCAGTATTAATTATTCTTTCGAGAAAGAGGAATGTGTTAGACCAAGGTCTATATAATAAAGCGGAAACTTGACTAAATGCAGCATTAAATTTTCACTATATTATATTTGTTCAACTCCTTATCTTCTTTTAAAACGAGGCAGTTGAATTAATAAAAAGTATTCTCTCTATACTAGGTACCTGAAAAGTATATTTCCAAAAGCTGAAGAGACACTGATATTAGATGTGTTAGCCAACAAAGATAATAATGTGCAAAAGGCAAGTGAAGAATTACAAACAATGGGATTTTCTAAAAAAGAGACGCTTATCAAGGATACTCCAAAAAAATTGAAAGAAAAGGACATTCCTACCCCGCCTAAAAAAGTTGTTACCATAATGAAAACGCTAGAAGAGAAAAACGAAAGTGAGTTTGTTGTGTCGAGCTTATTTTTATTTTATACTTGCAGTCACGCGCCCGCTTCGCTGAGCATAAATTTATATTTAACAATTTTTTTTATTATTAAAATGCGATCCCGGTTTGGCTGTCATGAATTCCTGCTTTCCAGTCACTTGATTGTGGTTGTGGTCCTGTTCTCTATATCAGTTCTGGTTAAACCGCCCGATCCGGTCTTGCTTTCGATAATAATATAGAACTTGATACCGATCTTGGTCCTCCCTTGCGAATTAATGGTAGTGATTACAATTTTCTATTTACACCGCAACAGACATCCAAAGAAACATAATATTACAAAAGTCTTAAAATCATCTACAAACGATTTCGCGTCAAATGGTTGAAGTCCCAATTACGATCCTTCCAGTCACCAGCATGTGACAAACATGCAAACAAACATATTTTTATGTTTTAGTATTATGAATAGCCTACAACAACAAACGATTCCACGACGTATGGTCAACTCCCAATAACAGTCCTTCTAGCCGTTAGCTTTATTAGCTTATAAGAAACATACTTTTACATTATAAGTTACATTGGAAATTGTATCGTATTATAAAAGTGAAATATGGAAAATTGGCTTACGTATCGAGCGAAATACTTAGCTACAATAGGATTAATCTTTAGTTTACCAGAACAAAGAAGAAAACTTATTTATTTTTAGTATAAACATCATTGGAAAATTCATCAGTTTATTGCTAGAATTACCCTTCTAAAGACTCTCATACACAAAGTAAATAAAGCAATCTTTTGCATAGTTCTTTATTAATTGAGTTTAAAAATTATTCTATTATTAATTCAATTAATAGTTTCTCATTTCATTGGCTTGAAATATTTTGAAAGAACTTTACCCTAATATTATTTTTCATGCAGTGAGGAAAAAATTTCAAAGGAAATATAGTGATGTTGCTGAAAGAATTATATCGATAGCACTTGAAAGTGTTGATTATAATGAAGAAAGAGCAGATCAGATTCTGGCAGTTGTTCAGCAAGAAGAGAATGGGCCTAAAGTTAGCAATATTGGTACAGAAGGAAAACTAATTTAAAATCAACACCGAGTGATGGCCGGAAAGTGTATGTATTGATCTGTGTCTAATTTCGATCTCGGATTGATATAGAGTTTTAGTTTTGATAGTATGTAATGAACTAGGTATTTAATTGATAATGACTATAATTGATCAGTAAATTGTGATTGTAAACTGTATCACATATAGGTGTGATCAATTATAAAATTAATTATAAAAAGGTATTTAAAATTTTCTATTCATCACATTGTGAATATTTGTGTATATTGACGATCTTGAAATTTAACTTCCTAGGTCAATATCAAGAAATGATTCCTTGTGTTTGTTACAAAATCTGGTTCCAGTTGATTTCTTTATTTTCTTTTTAAATGATTTCCACTGATATACTTTTCTTTTTAATGCTTTAGCTTTTTACACATTATTTCAGTGAGTCAGATGAAACTTATTAATCGTACCAGAATTGGCCACCAATATTCTTTTTAATTTCTGATCACTATATTATACGCTTAATTTATGAAGCATTCAATAGTATGTAAATGTGAAAATATTAGCAATACAAATAAGTGCTTACTGTGCTCTCAATATCAAACAACTTGTTCGATAAAGTTCAATATCAAATCTGAAGTCTTTAAAATGTGTGCTTTTAATAAGTTTCATCGAGTGACGGTCACCGGAGTCATGCTCATTACGTGTCATGTCAATTGTGTCAATCATTAGCGTGAGCGTGGTGGAGTGGCGGCCGCGGAGCCCCGAGCGTGCGCCAGCGCTCTTCCCGCGGGCCGCGACCACGAGGCGGCTTAAGAACTGGGCCGAGCAACTTAAGTACCATTCATGTCTCCATATGTAACATCACTGTACTCAATGAAATCCTAACACTATATTTAGCTCAACCGTACTTGGAACTAGATTTGTGCATTACTGGGCAGACCAGGTACATGATGTACATCGCAAACTTTGGGAGTTTGTGATGTGCATATGCCTTCTTAATAACTACATATCAATTGCAATTTCTTAGCAAAATCATTACCGCAGCAGCTTATATCGACCCTTATGTCGACCGATCGCGCTATCAGTCATAAACCTGCCCCCGGCGTCTGTTCTGTCCTCAATTTCGATGTCAGTCTCAATCTAGATCCTGTTTCCAATCAAATCATCTCAGAGAAACATACTTTAACACAGGAAATACACGTACTGGCGCTGAATTATTTTATTTGAAACTATCTCGCTTCCACTCTTGATCGCGATCCTGGTTTTGCTCGGGGTTTCAGTCCCAAACTTGTGCTGATCTTGATTGTCCCCTGAACTTTGCTATTACCAGTCACCAATCAATTTAAAAAAGAAAGGAATTCTTTTTACTTTCAAATGAGTTGAGGACAAAAGCTAATAAATACTAAATGTTATTCGGACTTAGTCCTCATTTTATCAGAAATTAGATTTTGAATAAATTTAGTTTTGCGTGATTCAAGTGGGAAGCAGAAAATAATTCTAAAGAAATATGTTTTATTTTCACCCCTCTCTCCATCCTTTTCAATTTTCTTATAAATACACAAAGTCCACGATTTTTATTACATGTATAAATTATAGTTAATAACGTTTCATTGTGTTTGTTAGTCTAACATTTTGTTATTAGATAATATACCAGACGGATTACACTTAAAAGTATAATAAATGCATCTTAAAATTATGATTGGAATAATTTTAGGTTGACTGATATGATTTTTAATATTAAATTATTTATAAAATATTAATACACATAAACTGTAGCTTGTTGTGTTTCCCCGATTATAGGACAGTTATTTAAATTACTTTTTTAGCAGTTATCAAGTATCAGAATTAGGAACAATCATTTCGCAAAAACATAGCATTACAATTCTACAACAACCAATTTCATACTGGTTCTCAAAGCAAAAGTATTCTGACCTGACACTCTCTTTTATTACATACACCCCTCGCATCTTCTTCACACACACCATTATGTAACCCGCTAATATTACTAGTGTCAATCTAGATTATAGCAACATGTTGTACTTGAGCTAAGTTTAGTTTTGGATTCAATACTTAATGATTCACAATATTATATGTATGTGTACTTAGACCATTCTTTTCAATATCACTTGTCGTTTGTATTAGTGTAGTCTGTACGTTAATTTTGTATTCCTAGAAAGCATAGTATTCACATGACATATAAATTATCTTAAGACAGCTAGTGTATTGAAAAAACAACAATAATATTATATTATCTATAAAATTTTATTATGTGTTTTAAACTGTAATGTTATTTTGAAAAATTGTTATTAATAATGTCACTTTTAGGACTTTGGAAACAACCTAATAGATATGATATACATTTGTAATAACAGCACAAACTTTTACATCGGTGTGCTTCAAATTCTCATTCTCAATAATAGTTAACTGTTAAAGTTAAAAACTGAACACTTTTAAATACATTGTTTTAACTTCACAATTGGCAGTTGAATAAGTTAGTCTTATAGTCTAGTCGATAAGTTGAGAATGATGTTAATTCAACATAATGGTGCTAAAATTATGTGTTATGGCTCATTCGATCCGGAATTATGTCTAGATCATTGTGCTAGAAAATTCAATTAGCACATTAAAAATTCCAAAAGTTATAAACAATTATAGATAGAAAAAAGTAGTGTTTGGTTTTTTGCTTATAATTCGTAAACTAATACTTTTTTTTGATTTTGAAAAAAGATTCTTAAAGAGGAGGAAATCTACTTAAAAAAAGTCCTAACTCCCGAAGCCCTATCTATCTCTATTATTAATAATTTTACTTTAACGTTGAAAGTTGCCGTCTGCGCGCCATTTTTAGGTTGCGCACATGGCGTCGTAACAGTGTTACAATAAAAAAATATTTTTGGGTATTTAAACTAAATTTAAAAATCTAAAAAAATTATGTTATGATACAAGCACTGCAAAAAACTGACTCCCGTTGGAATTTTTTATTTAAGTTCATTTTCTAATAAACTAGATGATTGTTAATTAAGAAATTTTCCGAGATTTCCCTCATTATTGCAAACTAAATAAAACATTTAAAAAGTTGCCATAAATGTTTTTCTCTTCGTGGAGCCCTTCTTATATACACACAAAAGAATAAAGCGTGATAAAAGTTTAAATAAATTTAATACTTTGTTTATAATAATTTTTGTTGGTTAACAAAAAGAAAAGTTACCTTAATGTTATAAAAAATTTTGTTTCCATATAATTTTATACTACCGTTTTATGTCAATAAAGACATTTATTAAGAACTAAGAATAATTAAAATTTTTGCTGCCTTTGAATTTATAACTTTTCAATGTCCTAGATATAAGCCATATGATATCTTATAGTGAGACGCGAGTTTCCTCAACGCGGAAACTTCCCAAGAGACGTTTGAACTTCATGTTTTTCTCTCCTTAAACAAATTTTATTTAATGTGATACTTTATCTTGCATATGAATGAGACGAAATAAAATGATCGAGAGTATAACACATTCTAAAACGAAAAGGCTGTTAGACAAAGGAAGAAAAAGTTATTGTGATTTAATACATATAAGGTGTTCACATTTTTATTAAAAGTGAAAGATTAAAGTGAATTTATCAGTAGACCAAAATACAAACAGGACTTCTTCAAATTCTTCAAGAAACTCTTCAGTAAAATGATAGATGTTGTCAATTGCCTCTACATGGGTTTGGAAAGGAAAATGGTTCACAATAGCAATAATACGCTCTTGTCTCGTGTTACAACTCTTGTCGACCAAAACATTAGACTAAGGATTTTTGTCAGAAAACTAAGTTTGAACTGTATCATAAACATATGTTTTCTTCTGCATTTAATAATGATTTTCCTATTTAAAACTTATCAATGTTTCCAATAATGGTTAAGTTTAAATTTGCAAATTATCCCATTGACAATTTAATGGCTATAGAGTGTGTGACAGGTTATATTAATAGACTACCATATTTTATATACATATCCTAATTTATCCCTGATCATTTCAGTGGCTTTCTAGATCTGCAAACTTTTTGAAAATTCATCATCACATCACTATTTAATTTTGTTTTAGCTTTATTTTTTCTTTATTACTTTATTTTTAAAATTTTATTCGAGTTAACTAAACATTTTTCCATCGTAATCAGATGTTAGAAAAGTATAACAGGCTATTTGATTTTCTATAAACAATAGATTTTTCCTATCAAAGAATGGAATTATATTAGTAGATATATTTTTTGTGAAACTAGCATGAAATTTGATCTCCCTCCATATTGGAGCTGAGTGTATATCGTCAGCGATTTCGTGTGAACCACAGGCCCATTCTGAAGTCGTCGAGCGTGCCGGAGAGCGCGTACAAGTCCCCGCAGTCGCGGCCAGCAATGGGGCCCGACCCGCGTCTGCGCCGAGGGCCTAAAGACTCTATTTTATTGTAAGCATCTTCACCTTCATTTTTAATACTAGTCCACTTATAAAGAATATGGTTTCCTAATTTTTGTCTGAATATGCGATCACTTTTATGATAAGACTAAACACAAATATTACGTCCCCGTTTCTGCAATAAAATGATGTAAATGAAGTTGTGTCGTATCTGATTAATTTATAAATAACTGTATTTTTCTATAGTGATCTTCATATATATAAAGCACCTAAATCACCCATTTTGAATTTTTTATCTAATTATTTGTCCGGATTAAGCTTTAAAATAACGGTTGAAGCGAACACGATGAATGTAGGACCAGAAGGTATTCTTGACTAGAAAGTAGACGAGCTTGTTGAACTACACAGGGTATTTTTATCTCAGAAATATTTAGGTTTCTGCATGAAAATTGAAAACTTTTAAAAATGAGTCAGTCTGATAGCAAAATATGCAATGGCTGAACCGTTATCGAGATCCAAAGCGGAACCGAAATCAGGATCTATATAGAGACAAGAGCAAGACCGGGTTTTGCGTTTATTCGATTACTAGCATCCACCCGCCTGGGCGTTGTGGATTATTGCGTTATTGCAAAAACAAAATGATAAAGGGTGTGGACTTGAAAATAAATAACCTAAAACCGCCTAGATATTGTGTATATGAGATAGAAATATGTATATAGACTACTAAATTGTGGTGATATGTTGTATGCATAAATGGCAAATTTCTGAAAAAAAACTGGCACTTGTACCTGACTTCATCTGTATTTTTACTTTTGGACCAAACTACTGAACCAGTTTTAAAGGTTATTTCACTGATAGAAATTATACTATCTCTCACTAAAATACGTTACTAACATGCGTGTGTTGCCGGTATATTTAAACATTTTGCATAGCTTGCAATCTCTGCATACGTGCCCCTAAGTGATAATTTAATACAACTCGAAAAAATCATGCTTGCTGTTCAATTATTATTATTTTTGCTACATATTTATACGCGTCACGCCATCTATTAGTTTTTTTGGGAACTAACTTCAACAATTTATATAATTCACCGGAAAGGGCTGCGCCAGCGCCGCTTGCGGCCGAAAGCACAACGAGTCAGTGCCTATATAAGTTTCATAATTTCATATTATGAAACTTATACATATAGGCACAGTTTCACAATCTTAAGTAATATATATTCTTCTGACTCATTTATCATATATAAGTTTGTTTTGACGTGACAACGTCTTAAATTAGGTTGCGGCTGGGAGTCACTTATGAAAAGTGTAACGCTCGGTAACGTTACGATGAGTCACCGAACGAGAGAGAGGCCCGCCGAATGCCTGCGTCTCTCTCCCACTCAACTATGATCGGTCTGCCGCGCGCAGCACTAGAGAATTAGTGCATAGCTTGCAAATGTATTGCAAGTTATTGTATGTATATTTGTATATAAATACGTATGTATGTGTAAAGGTAAAAATAAAATTTTGTTAATATGAAATTCAGTGCGAGATTCTTTGTATAAATTAATGTTTTAAATATAATTCTTTGTATAAATAAATGTTTTAAATTGTTACTATTATTTCATCCTTCTTCCTACTATACGAATGAATATTCACATTAAAATGATTTTACCATTCAAAGTCGTTGTCACGTAAAACTTTCGCCCGTATACCGACTTTACAGGCAACCAATTTTTTTTTTTTGTTATAATTAAAGTGACAATATAATTCAATAACATTACTTACTTTAAAGTTTCATACTATGTTCACTTTATTGCACTTGTAATATAAGGAATGTTAGCTAAGTAAATGGTGTAGCTTAGTACAAACATCAGATTACAGAGCTATGAGCGTTACACAAGCTGTAGGCTGCTGCAGTAGGTCTTCGTCAACATATCAAGTTTCAGCCGGTCTCCGTTAGTAGTGCGTTCTTTAAAGTTGTCTCCTGATCGGGCTGGATTTACGCTGTTTTCTCCTTTTCGGACGTGGCGTTGTTTTTTCTTTAATGAACTTTTTAATAATTAATTACAAAATTTCGTCTTACAATATGCTAAATATTTAGAACGGTTCAATAGCTACCGATTAACACCAGAATCCCACTTCTATAAGTCCTTCCGCTTGGAAGATTTAAATCAAACTAACTTTTCACGCCGAAAATTTCAGGAATTTTAGTAAGTCTTTGTTGATTTGATCACGTTATCATTTCAGATCACCGACACTTGACCTTTACTATTTCGAAATGTTGCCAAAACAAGATTTACGATGATCGTTTCATTTTATGGCTAACAATTATAGCTTTCGAAAAATCACCGCGTCGTCGCATACAGATTTCATGTCACTTGAATTTCTAGTGAGCACTTCCTTTCCGAAAAAAGGAGTGTTCACACATACACGTCAAAACAAATTATTCAAAATCAGGATTAATTATATTGTTATTTTGAAAATTATTTGTAAGCTATACTATTTAATTGAAAAAAACTTCGATTTTCAGCAATTTTGAAAACTCAAAATTTTTTTTAAATTTATAGGCGTAAAGGTACAGTAACAGATGTTAGAACGTTTTTTATTCAAAATATTTCAAAGATTATGAAAAACATTATTTTAGTGAAAAAAAATGTTTTATTACAGTTCTATTTCTTTTAATTAGGCTAAATAATATGTCAATAGATATCGACTATCCTGTTACACTTTTATGATTAAAAGCGTCACGCGTCCCTGACATGACAAAAGAAATAGGACCGAACAATTTTTAAACGAATGCGCCAATCCGCCCTTCGTTTAAGCTGTTTTCACATTCATAATCTGAATTTCTAATCAGTTGTTGCTAAACAAAAACGAAAATTTCATGCGAACCCCGTGATATAAATATTAATATGATTATTCTGTTTATGATTAGCTATACTTGTGATTCTGATAAATCATTTTTTATGTCCTATATTCATCATTTTTTATACCGAGCGATCTCACTTTCAATCATGTTTGTTAATAACTAGCTTTTATCCGCGGCTCCGCCCGTAGATATAAAATGAATTTCTTCATTTTTATATTTCTCCATTACAGAAATTAAGATCTGGATCTTAATTTTACAATTCATAAAGATTAAGAGAACTACCCAAATTTCATGGTGATCAGTTGGAAGGTATAGAAGTTCATGTGTGCAGCACGACGTGATGGGAAATCACCACAAAGCGGATAGCACAATAACCTTCTCCACGGAAAAAAAATATATATATTATATATACATGTCCAATTTTCATGGTGATTGTTTGAAGATGTGTATATATATATATACACACCTTTCAAACAATCAGTGTAATAAATCTATATATATATATATATATATATATATATATATATATATATATATATATATTTATTACACTGATAAACAAAACTCTGCTCAGATGGACGAGGAGTTAGTTCCTTCATTTTTATATGGAGCAATATTATCTATACGCTCTATGTAAACTACTAATAAATTACTTTATCAATAGCTTATGAACATAGAGCTTATAAAGGAGATTGCTGCATACCGACCCCTACTGGTTGTTTAAAATAGATGGCATTCATCATTGAGAAAATTCATTCCCTTTCTATCCTACACAGAAAATAATTGTATGAAGTGTGATCTTCATAGGAATATAACACTTGTTTCTACATCGGTTGAATTGTTCACGAAATGCTGTCGGTGAAAAAATAATGAAGTGATTTTTTTAATATTTTGAAGTTACTCTACCGAATTCTAAAATCTAACCAGATGTTATCTTTAAAGGACATAAACCGTAATCGTAACACCGTAAATCGATTCTAAAGTACGAACATTCGCATTTTTATGGAAAACATGTAATTCTTTTATGATAACACAAGACTTTTTAACAGAGAAAATTATGTGACTTGGAATGGACCCAACCCAGAGCTACGCACAGGCACCGTCATAAAAGCGGAGGGCCCCGAGCCGCGGTGCAGCCGCGCCGGCCCGGGCGCCGCCCGCGGCCGCGACCCGGCGCTCGGGAAGGGCCCCGCCGGCCTCGCCAAGGGCAGTGCCTATCAGAAGCTGTCGAAGAAAACGTATAAAGTTAAAATATAAAGGCGCTGGCTTGACTATTGTAAAGTATCGGTACTTCTTTCAGTATTACGTAGTTGACCTTTTATCGATTCAGGCCTGTCTTCCCGCTAGGATAGGCTTTACGAAATATCAGATACGTGTCACGGTACGCCCACAGCGTGTACAGTTCTGCTGCGCTTGCGTCTGTTCTCTGTGCTCGTCTTGCGCCCGCATGCTCGTTTATTTAAATTTTTTGCAGTCAATTTTTTTTTAACTCAGATATAATAGCTATTTTTAATATTACTTTTCAATATAAATTTTATCTTAAATTTATTCCTACAGTAAAGTGATACTGCTGTTGAGCCACTTATGAATATTAAATATAATTTTTGTGGCCCATTCTATGACGGAGTATTGAACTCGCTTCCAGCGATTATCACTAGAACACGTATTATTATTTTAGTTTTATAGTATTTACAGTTGGCTTAACGAAACCGATTCTAAATGCGGACGACGCCACATATTTGTGCTAACTATAGTACAGATATACAACTTCGTCCGCGTGGACAAAATTTTTCGCACTTATTCCGATTTTTGAGTTAAATATCAGGTGTTCAATATAAAACAAAAAAAAAAAAATTTTTTTTACCTGTATCTTCTGATATCATATTGTACAACAAAATGTAATAGATGCCCATTTTCAGGATGTGAGCTGTCTCTCGGGCACATTTCATTAAATTGGCCAGTGGTTTAGTCATGTTAGTCAGGGAAATGTAATGAAAATCTGAACTTTTATCCGCAGCTCCGCCCTTTTAAATAGATTTACATCAGTAGCAACTGCCGCGTAGCGGTTGCCGTTACCAGTCCTGCGTCGCCTGTAGTGCGCCTGTAGTCACACCCTCGCTCCTGATCTGTTTCAGTTTTATTTTGTGTTTAAAAAAAAAGGAACTATACCGATTCTTAATAATTCCAACCAATTAATAAGAGAAAATTAAAAATTATAGGGGAATCAGTCGAATTATAAAGTTTTTAATAATTTGCATTGAACTCTTACCAATAAAACCATAAAAATAATGTAGGCTACAACCTTTTCCTTGGATTAACCTGTCTTTCCAAATTTTGTTAAAATTAGTCAAATGATTAGAGTGCTTATTAATCTCAAAGAACACAAACACGCAAGCATAAGCCGCTTGAAGCATTCGCTATGCGTTAATAAGAATAGCTTTTGTGCAAATGTCAAAGAAATTAGTAAAACTATAAAGGTTTTTAGTAATTCTCACGGAATTACAATATCAATCCTGTACCTTTCACTGGTTTCTAGTTGTTTCCGTACAATATTTATTGAAAGCGGTTAAAGTATAAGGATCCTTAGCAATTTCTAGGAACCCTGAAAAAGAATTAAGCCCTTGATAGTTTTATTGTAAATAACTTTCATTTAAGGCTTGCCGTTATGGACATAGATTAAAATGCTACATCTTTTATAATGACTGATGACATTGTACCCGTCATGGTTCCGATCCCGCTCCGTGTGCTTATCATCTCGATCTATTTCCTGGTTTCGGTTCTACTTCTGAAATCGATCCCGAACCTTTGATTCAATTGCGATAAGTTATCCCATTCTTAAGGGTTTTTCAGTGATTAGAATTCCATTTGACAAAGCTTTTGGCCATACCAGAGAGTTTAAGCCCTAGCTCAACGGAAAAAACTACATTGACCAATAACTCGCAGAGCTGAGTTGCTACAGATTGGACGCCATTTGGATTCAGGGGATCTGAAGCGGTCTAGCAGTCCGATAAAGATCGCTGATGGCGAACCCGACATATAGGTGACGTCTAACGGGATTAATTGAACAAATTAAACACACTCATAATGTATAACTATGGAGAATGCATTTATATTTATCTAAAATTAGTTTTCAACTACATGCCCGCAGGAACTGGTACGTGTTGAATAAATGAGTTAATTGCACTGGGGCAGCGTGGCCTTTTTCACTTTGAACTCGAGATATGTATTTTTGTATCATAAGACACGGGTGCCGCCTGCATCCTTCTCGAGGGCTGCGGTACGATATTTGAGTGCCACCTGACCTCGACCAACTCAGGATCTGGCGAGTTGAGGTGTGGCATGCTTTGGATCTTTCGCCTCACACTTCGCAGTGGATGATAACAGGCGGGTTAGGTAGTACGTAGAATACCGTTAGGCGGTTTTTCGCCTAGTGCATAGGCGTCCTTAATCTAAAATCCTAGAGATAATTATGCCTTTCAAAGTAAAGCGTTCTTCGAATAATATTGTGTATTGCAAACTCTATGATTTTATATGCAATAGTTAGTTATGCCAGGATTTTCCTGGACATTAAATTTTTATAGTGTTATCACGAAAATTACTGTTTGTGACAAGAATTATCAATTTTCATTTATTTAAATTATGAAGAAGTTATTTATGAATTAGACCAAATACATTAGAAACAGTCACATTATTCTTTGAAATTGATCGATGCATTGCATATCTGTGTTGAACCGGACGCACGCGGATGGAATGCTTAACGGCCCGTTTTTATTTTTGTTATGTTGGTCGGCTGACTATATTGCAGAAGCGTGACCTCGCCAACTTAGGTCGTGGAAATGATACCTCTGAATACTATGTGTCCATAGAGGTGCAGAGTTTTACTTTTGATATGCCAACATGTATGCGGTATATTATAGCAGTATGAAGGGAATGCAGTGCAAGATTTGATGCAGCATGCAACTGCGCTTATATACTATTTTCTGCACCATCCGGATTCGTCCTTCAAAGAGTGATCAATCGAAAGAAGACGACCGTCGTCGTCGTCGTGGGTCTTCTATACCCTGCTACGGGTGCAGGTGCGGGTGTGAGCCTATGGCTCGAACCCCGGCATCTTCTCAAGAGGGACACTACCCTCTTGGGTCATTCTTTACGGTGACTCGTCAGCCGTCCAGTGTCCGTCAGCTTACACCTTCCCCTCTTTGGGCGATTTGGATACCAGGTCTCGTGGGAGCTGGTATCCTTTCGTATAAGTTGGCCCTCGTGCGGAGATCTCGTCGCGTCGATAGGCAAGGAAGTTGGGGATTCTTAACTCCTATTCTGGTTGCGATTTAGTTTCGCTCAACAGTATAATGTGGGCATCTTCGAGCTGTGCAAAATCACGAAGCTCGTGGGTCTTCCCGAGACGACCCGGATCGAAAATTTGTCCTAGATCCAAAGCCGAACCGTCGAGACAGCTATACTGTTTTTTGTTATCGATTTCGGGCCGTGCCGTAACGGGCGCTGCTATTCGGCGGCCTTGAACGACTACCATTATCGGTTGGCGGACCTTCCCTCATGAGTTCATATTACACACGTATGCATTTCGGAAGTAAAACTCATGCGCACTCATATATTTATTTATAGAAATAATTTTATGTCTACATTTTACTTAAATCTGTACCAAAAAACTATATTTTGTATGCACAAGCTGTGAGTTCGAAATTCATTTATATGGTCTATAATGAAAATAACTAATATGTTTACGCCGATGCACGTTGGGGGTATGCAAGGAATTTTTCGTCGCGAACAATATCTAAAGCATATGTATTATTTTCATTTCTTCAAAAACCAATTACCGATTGATTGCAAAAATTAATAAGTTCTAGAATTTCGGGAACGTGTTGCAAACTAGAACTAAATGAGCCTATTACATCAAAAGGCATCCTCGGCAAATGAAACGGTATAAAATGTATTTTTCAAATGCATTTCAAATGCATATTTTTAAAACTACTAGAATTATCGATTAACAATTTATTCATATCTAGAAAAATCTGAATATATAGTTTACTGTTTCAAGATTTACAGCTTTCTAAAACAAAAAGGCTCACTTTGAAATTATTGCATAAAGCGTTTTCTGCGTCTAGACTTAACACTAACAGTCTTAACACAAAATAGTGATTCGCTGGTCTTGCATACATCTGAAAATTCTGTTCCTTTTTATTGGCGCTGAGTCGTCCTCGAACTGACCATTCCACTTAATAAACGAGCACGTTCTTTTCTAAATGTGTTATAAAACTATCTAGTCAAACTACTTTTTATATTGTTCAGTAGCTTTCATTTTATATGTTCTAGTTGATTAATATTAAATTTAGCTATTAAGTTGATTATTAACAATTAATATTTGTAAATGTTGGGTTTGTTTACCAATGATTACAGTTTGTTTTGTTGTTAAAGCTAATAAAAACAATTGATCTCAAAGGTTTTTAGCGATAAGTATTATGAACGAAACGATATTCCAAATGCGACGTATGTAAATAAAATTAGCGACTAAAACCGTTGGCTGTTTTGGTACATTATTTTTATATGTGGTATATTGTAAGTTACTACTGTGGTCCTATATTCATATCATGATCTCCTATCTTACAGCCGGCTCTGCTATCGCTAGATAATAATGTTAGATCTTGTCAATTAGGATAAGTAACAAAGTAGATTGATGGAATACTGATATTTTGTAACCGTTGTAATTCCTTGATTATGTGAAATAAAAGACATTGTTGGTATATTCAATATTTTTATTGGTTGCTCAAAATTCAACACCCGAAATAAAATAAAAGTGTCATTTGACAAACTGCTTCCAAAATTTCATTCGTAGACATAAATATATGGGTTCGCTTCTACGAGTGCTATATCTTTTTCTAATTGTTTGAGATCCTGTTCAATTTTGGATTTCTTCATAATTTTCGGCATAGTGTCAGTGAGTATCGGCAATTGCAAAAAAGCCTTCTGCATCAGTTGCCAGTTATGTTTTAGGTCCTGTTTAAAGAAAAAGTATACACATTACCTTTCTCTTAAGTAATTCCTGATAATTGAGATGTATTTATTACAAATGAAAACAAAAAAATACTTAGTAGCTGTGAATTTTGCTATTAGTCTGTATCAAAATGGTAATACACTCATGTGGGTAGTTGAATATAAAGTTAGATTTATATGAATTTAAAAGACGCATTCTTAAAATTACGTATTAGAAATTTTAGTGACGGGGATCTTGATGTTTTAGAAATACAAAACATGAAAATAATGTTTGGTGATTGTTCACATTATTGACTTTATTTTCTCTGTTGCCATTACATGATATATTAACTTTTATAACGCAGAAAAGATCAAAATACCTGTTTTAAAACAGATTTACATTTTACAAACAAGTAGGACCAATTTAAACTTCCATATTTCTTACATATACCAATTTATATACATATTTCAAAATACCAAATCGATTTTTCTCAAAAAATACTTTTTAGCACCATTGTAATTGAAACTCGAAATGAAAAAGGATAGTAAAAGAGACATACGCCTGTAGAATTAAGCAAGAGAGAATGAGATAAGTGTGTTTGTGTGTGATTGTGTATATCATCTGTTGAAATTGAAAACATTGAGTCTGAATTATAAAATGTAAAATTAAACTTGTGTCATTATTATATATATATATATATATATATATATATATATATATATATATATATATATATATATATATATATATATATATATATATATATATCCTATAATCAAACATTCCCCTCATGATACCGCAATCATCTTATTCTCTCGTAGTTTAATTTTCTGAAAATTCAATTCTAACGCGTGTGGACCACACATGTTAATTTTTGATATTAACCTAGATTTCATTTTATACGAAAAAAACATGTTTGTCGGATACAACTTTTTAAGTAAGCAAACGCAAGTATGTTTTCGTAAGCAATCCACCCCCCTCAGTCCACTGCTGACCATTTTCCGTCGAGATGTCGCGTGCCTTCGATCGCTGTGCTAAACTTGATATTCTGAGACTATTTTATCATTAAAAACTAGATCTTCGCCGCGGTTTTGCCCGTGTGGACTAAGGTTCTCACGTTTATTCAAAAGGGCTCAGAAAGGGATTCTTCTAAGTTACACGTACCCTACTAAGATTTCAAAGCCGCTGCCAAATTGGTCGACAAGGAGTGGATTACCGGAACTTTTATTCATTGAACAAAAAGAAAGCGGGAGCTGAGCTACTGTTTCATGTCTGAATCCTGTGACAATATACGATAGTATCTCACTGATCGAGACGACCCATTTTTGAGTTGTAGCCAAGTTGGCTCCAGCATAGTTCTGCCACAATAATAAATGAAATAAGTCGGACTCGCACATGAAGGGTTCCGTACCACCGTGCAATGTTGAACATTAAATAAATAAAAACGAAAATTGAGATTGAACAAAAAACACCGGAAAAAACATATTTCTTGTTTAAGGACCTCTTTTAAGGGTTCCGAGCCAAAATAGCAAAAACCATCAACCTGTGGCACATATGTCAAAATTTCTTTTAAAATAACCTTAGAGTTCCTTATTACTTACGATTTTTCTGATTACATGAATAATTTCGGAAATAATCGCTTAGAAAGTTGCAGAAATTGTTCCCCTGACCCGAACTTTTAAACTGTAGTCCAAAAAATATGTAAGAAATAACAAAGGTAGGTAACGCTTAATAAATACTTTCAGCGAAAATTATTTTGAATACAATTGAATGTACTTTCTTCGAGTTATTGCGGAAAGACTGCTCTTCTCAACAAAAGGACGTAAGCCCCATGAAGGTTCGCTCTTTCGCTGATGCACATTAGTTAACATTAGTGTAATAGTAATAGTCGACATACCTACTTGTGTTTCTAGTTATATGCGACTAAAGTGCTCATAACTATTCTGTGCGAGAAACATGGAAAAAGCGTAACACCATACTTTTTTCACCTGTAGTGCATTTCTTTGTAATGATGGCTTGGGAACCCTATAATGAGCATGGTGCGACATGCTCTTGGCCAGATCTTATAATTTTTATAATTTGTTTTGTAGCGGCTATAGCAATACAGTGTGTGAGCATTTCAAGTATCTACCTATTATTACCATTATTAAAATTGAGTGAAAAACAACAAAAAGTACATACAGGTAGGCTTCGTTTAATTTTAACTTATTTTTATTATTCGTTAGACAATATAACGGAATACAAATAAACACTATATAAAATTTCACCTGTCTGACGTCTGAGATGTTTGATATCTGACCTGTACTTAGATTATTGGAAAAATAATAAAATAACAATTTACGAAGTTTTTTTTTCTACGATACAACAACTTTACTTAATACTATGTTCGTTCCGAAAGTTGTTAACTATCAGTCATAAATTAAATATATCATGAAAGTTAACTTAATAAAAAATAATAATTGAAAGACCTTATCATCCCAGAATAGTTTACAAGTTAAAAATATACAAGTATGTACCTACTATGAACAGCTTTTTATATACTTATATTTTTTTTGTTTTGTTGAGTGTGTTGAGTTTTATTGTTATGATTTTCGAAGGTTCCTTAAAACTTCAATGTGCTTCAAAAAACATTAAGTATATATTACCAGGAGAGCATAGAACCTGATGCAGTCGTAAACAAAGAAAAAGAATGCGCTATCTTCTTTTGCTCGTATGATTCTATCCCTTTCTGTTTGCCGAACTTGCTGGTCTGTAAATATATATTGGAAATCAAGCATTGCCTATAATTATATGTTCAGTTCTTTTGTATAAAAAAATGAACTTAAAATTCACCAAAATGATAGTCAAAACACCATAATTAATTAATAGTATTATTAAATTTGTTATATGTATATGCATATGTGTGTGTAGACCACACGAGTCGGAGCTCCATAATTGAAACGTCTTTATATGTGTATAGTATAATTATAGCTGTCCTGGTTTCACGCGGTGGACATTTATTTTTAAGCATTTTGGGACAAACGTAGAGTAAATGTGTTTATGCAGGACACAAGTAGTTGTTCTTAATATTTCTATTTTTATTTTTCTTATAAAATTTTACATTTTATGCATAAACCTATTTTTATTCTTAAAGTTTATTTTTTATTTTACATTTTCATGCTATTGTCTTTAGTTTCATGTACTTAATATTTCATTTTTATAGGGTTTATTTTTACTTAATCTTATTTTTTACATTTTTATTTACATTTAAGTACATTTTATTTTATTTAATTTAGTAAACATTTACTTTTGCCATATTTTTAACATTTTATGATAAACGTAGAATAAAATGAAATACTTAAAATCACTTCAAAATATGTTAATTAAAACGTTCATGACTCAATCTGTTCAAATATCCAAAATTAAAGGCAAAACTTCAATCTTTAAGCTAATTTTCATTGAATTCGAAATTGTAACATTAGTATTTTGTTTATATTTTTACAAAATTTTATATATTTTAAAATGATAAGATAACCTACTTTATTCCTGCTTTTTTTATATCTTTACATTTTGTTTATCTTTGTTGTTTTATATATTTTGTTTTTAATTATTTTCTATTCTATATTTACATTTTTTGTACCATCTTATTTTAAAGCGTCATTTAATTTTATAGGGTTTCCTTTTTTATTTTCCAATTTTTACCTTAAAGCGTCGTCACTGTACATTACGTTGGCAGGGGTACTAGTAGGTGGCAACAAAACCTAATGATTTTCAGGAGATCCTACTTGAGAAAGGGCGACATATGAATACCCATGAGTAAAGCACTCTTTTCTTAAGTCGATGCCAACCATCGAGAAAGTTTGTCCCTGAGATTTATTTATTGTAAGGGCAAACGATATCTTTAGAGGAAACTGTAACCTTTAAGAGATATAGGTGCAAGGCCGCCGGTGTTATCGGGATCCCGGCGTCGTGAGCGAGCTGCCCGGCCGAGGGGCCGAGGACGATTGTTTCTACTCACATTGTCTCGTAATTCCTTTATCAAAGTCTTTGCAATTACACATACTGAGGCCTAGATTTTCAATAGCATAATGAAGTACCTAGTCTTAATTTCAGTTATTAGGATGGCAAGCCGGCAGGATTTGAAGAATTTGAATGAAAGGTACTTTTCCATAATCATTTTGTTTATCTCATTCAATAAGTCCTTGCTCGGTGATACTATCGCCCTTGAACAAGGCCAATTGAATTTTTTCCTGTTAGATTTTCGATGTCGGGATATATGTCTACAAGAATTTCTAAACTGTGAACAATTTGAGCCAATCCATTATTCAATAATACTTGGGAAAGATTGGCAATTGAGATGGTATTATAATTTTCCATCTCCAAGTTTAAATATTTTTTGAAATTGCCATCGTGGTTATGCCTTAAACGTGCTCTCGTATTCGTGCGCAAATTGATAGTTTCAATTGATTGCCGCAAAGTTAATGATTTGAGGCACGCTTTAATAACATCGGTCAGGTACTTTGTTATAACCGGTAGTGTTTGGCGAACTGAGTTTCTAATGTCTTTTAATGTGCAGTCTACTGCTTGTACACGAACTCTGTGGCTCATGATGCATCCACTCCAAACATCAGCGACGTAACCCACAAGGCCTTTCTCAGTGGACCACTTTTGCGAGCTGAGCGTACAGACTGTTATTTTAAAGACACAGTCAACAGTAACTTAAAAGTAGAGTGAGCACTTTTCCCTTAATGTAATAAGGTTGCAGCAATTCTGGAAAACACCTCTGCCAATGCTTTCTTTCTATATATTTGCGAATACTAAATTGGTAAGAAAGATTTTACATGTTCTTCCCTTCGCATCAAAAAAAGCGTTGAGCACTGTTATTTTTCACCACTTTCAATTATAGCATCGAACACTATTTTTCGATCTGCCACGATCTGCATTTTGATCTGCTTAAGCATCTTTTCATTAATTTAAAAAGCAAATGTCTTTTAAAAATGTCACTAGAGTTGAAACTAGTGTTTTCCTTGATGTTCATGTGTAAATATTATTATATAAGTGCCATAAAAAATAAATAGAGGCACTTTTAATTCAAAAAATCACTTGATCTTTGTAAGGCGAGAGTAGAGGACTCCCTCAACACTCCGCTTATGGGGCTGCAATAGAGAGCGCCGAGCACAGTGGATCGATTTTACCTAACACTAACTGCACGCGGTAGTGCTCGGACGTAGCAGTCAACTCTGTTTTCCGTGTCTATTGTATTTCTCTAGACTGTATTGACGGCGTATACATAACATAATTACACAACACGTGGTATCTGAGTTGTTCATATATAGCGTCTGACTTCGTATTAAGTTCAACGTGCGCATGCGCCACACCTGTCTTATTCCATCGCTATATGTTGTTGTGTATACGTCGCTCTCTTTTTCTCCACTTCCGTAGTGTCCAAATGTATAGCTCTATTTTTCCTTCTCTTTCTTGTGTCATAAACGAAATGTGTCAAAACGTGACGTGTCGTTAAAATTTCACTCTCAATTCTTGTCCAATTATCAAATATCGAATCGCCACTTAACCCTTTCACCGCCGACTGATTTTCACGAGTCGATGCTCAGACGCCGGAGCTCAAAAATACACTTTAAATGTTTGGAACACTGCGCGGAAATTTTGCGTACAAAATATAATTAAAATACACTATATCAAAAATTAGATATATATATATATATATATTCTTCCCATACGAACATAAAATAATAAGGTTTAATCTGAATTTTCTGAATCGCCTAAGAGAGACTGTCCACGAAATTTTCTTATCACATTAATAATTTCCATATAAACTAATGATCTATCATCTTCTTTAACACTGTCCAATTCAAATGCAATCAAACTTGCAAAATATTCATTTTGTATATTTTTGGTCGGTAATCAAAAAATTTAGGACATGGTAAATTCTCCACAGAAGCTTCAAAATCAACATTTTATGTTTTTTTTTGTAATAAATCACATCGAGCGTAGTTTGAATTGCTTTATCCTCAACATTTTTATTTTTAAAGTGTTCTGATATAAAATCTTCTGTATATTGATACAGATTTCATTCATTTCATCCATACATTCAATCTCGAATACATCTGGTGACTTATTTTCTGACCTCAATGATTTGCGAATAGGAGATCTGCTCCATAAGTACCTTTTTTCACTAAGAATAGAGGGAGAAGTTTCTTTTTGATAATGATCCATTTTCAGTCAAAAAACGTCTTTTCAGAACGACAAATGTAAGGACAATGCAAGTAAGATAATATAAACGCGGTGCGCCTACCCAGAACACAGCGCGGGTTAAAAATGTAGCTTGCCATGGTATTCCTTAAAACATGGTACCACACAGAGGGATGTATTACACTCAATACACATATACCTTGTTTGTTTACGACATCGCGTTTTTGTGTAGACTGAGAACACACTTTGCATCTTCTACTTTACCATTCTCAATCATTCGGGCATACGCCGAACTGCTCGCGCTGACAGTCTAATTGATTTAATTCAGCACTAGCAGAATAATTTGCATCCCTATTAGATGGGTACTTTTCCAGTAATTGGCGAATAACATTGAGTTGAAATTTAGCAAAACCAGGTGTGGTATTTCCATTTAAATATTTGTATAAACAATAAGAATTGTACATACACATATCCACTACATGTAAAGATAACTTTTGTACCATTTAATCGTTTTTTTATACATTGGACCGAACTTAACATCATGTCGGAATGATCGACAGTTCCCATATTTTTATTATAATTAATACACATTCCGGTTTCATCCTAGGTAAGCCCGTGTTTCGATCTTCTTTTCTGTAGGCCCAAATTGATTACAATGGAATGTTGATATCATGTGCACATATCTCTTATCTCCATTTTAGGGCCAAAGGATAACTGTAGCGTACATCAGATTCTCCTTTTTAGTTGTTTAAAGGTTGGCATGTTTTTCTGCCTTTTGCCAACTTTCACAAGTACCGCACGCATACACGTTATTTTCATATAAATATTTGAATAGCTTGACCGCTGTGTAATAATTATCTACATACAATTTGTGGTTTTTATTGAAATAGTCTTGAAGTAATGTAATTACAATTGCTCCCGTAGTACGATATGTGTCAGATAAACATATAAGCATACCGGCACCAGCATAACATATAAAATCAATTAAAATACCTGTTTGTACATCACTCAATACAAATAATTTAATACCAAAACGGTTGCGCTTTTTTGGAATATATTGTTTAAACTTAAGGCGCCCTTTAAAAGGCACCATACTTTCATCAATATACAGCTTCTCAAATGGTTTCATAGTTGATTTGAACTTTTGTTTTGCGTATGTAATTAATGGTTGTACTTTTTGCAGTCTTTGTTCATAAATATTTTCCGGTTGAGATGTTGGTCTTGGTTCAGAAAAATGCAACATTCCTAAGATCATGGTATACCGATTGCGACTCATTATTTTTCCGAAAATCGGTGAAGTTAATAATGGATCTCTAGACCAGTGTTCCTCAATAGTTAAATGTTTGTTTCTGGTCATTAACATGGTAATAGCAAAAAATATATAGCTCTTCAACCGTTACATCTGACCAATAGTGTAACGTGATGTTGTCTCAAATCAATATTCAAGATGACATGCCGATGATATTGATTTGTGTATATGGCGATTTGAGACATTATTTGTTGGTCCATAAAATGTTCGAAAATGTCTAACTCACTTGAATCACGGGTAAGTATAATATGGATTTAATCCGGCGGTACTATTATCAAATTTTTTGTTAGCACTTCTCCAAACGGATTTTCAGTCCAATGCAATTCTTCAGATTCTGCTTCCTGCTGTTGAAATAATTCGTTGTTTTCATCGTCACTTTCATAAGCTAGTTCATCGTGATCGGCACCTTCTAAAATTCTAATTAGTTCAATGACGTCCGACATTTTATTAAAGTATCTTTTTTAACACAGTATAGACTTTAAACAGTTTTAAATAACAGACGTTAAACAACAAACAATCTTCTTATAAAAAAAAATCTCAAAACCTAAAATGATTATGAATTAATAAATAAAGAAATCCGCGCACAGCTCCAATTAACACCACGACACATATATTAGACGTCGGCGCAAGACGTGGTACTGAGCGTTGCGATCCCAGCAATGTCTCCAGAGAATTTTAGGGATTTCCCCGCCGACAGACGCGCATCAACGTAGGGATGTCCATTAGCTAATATTATTGAATGTCGATAAAAATACTATCGTGTCTAATTGATTTATTCATATGTAATAATGAGAAACTAGGTTCCATCCTTTATTTAAATTATTATCATAGTGTTGCAAGATTGATCCAGAAAATCCACTTATTCCAAAATCGGTCATAAAACGCAAAATGAAAAAAAATATGTCTGCTTACTAGGCAAAGTGAAATTAATCTAAATGAAACCCTATACCAGCCGTTAGTATTTTTTAAACACATATTTAATAAATTACATATATTACTTTCATTAATTTTTTTACCCATATTAGCTATAGCACTACCGTCTAATATATCAGTCACTGGCGTCTAGTAATATGACAAACAACATGTTTAAATCGTAATGAAACAAACATAAACACAAAATCATTTTTAGTATATCATACGAAAACATTCTACTTTAGTAGGTATAGTTCTATTATAGTTTTAGATATAAACTACGGTTGCATAAACTTGCATACAAATTATTCTATGTATTTATTGTTTATTTATTTATTTTAGGAACAACTTATTTATCAGTCGTCGGCGTATTGGGCACAGCAAGCGGCGACTGAGATATATATATATATAAGTCCTTGGCGGTCAAAAGGTTAAGAAGTTTCTTTTCAACAAAAAAACAAACTGGAAAACGGTTGACCCTGCAGGCTACTCCTAAAACGTGTCACTGTAATATTTAGATAGGTGTGTACTTGAGCTTCTTGAGTTATAAATGTTGTGTGTGAATTTTTGAACTTAAAAATTTTGAAAGAGCGTTGAACCTGCAGGTTATCCTTGAAACTTCATCGTACTTTCGAGTTCAAAGCGTTCAAAAATAAAATAGTAGTAAATTACTGAGGACATCACGCTCAATAAATAGATATTTGTGCTTGGAAAATGGTCTTAGTACGTTTTGAGTTCTTCGAGTACATATAAGGACGCTTTTTTTTTCTAGTTTTTCAATTGCGATATCTTTTGAACGCGTTGTTTGATTATTTTTATTGGAGTGACATGAAAACTAGAGTATGAAGTTGCTCGCAAACGGTTTAGTGAGCAACTTCAGACCGCTAATAACTGTTGTATCAAAGCTCGAGCTGGTGGAGTTGCCATTTATCAAAATATTGACGATACTACCATTATCATTACTCCGAATATTGACATGACTGTAAGACAGGCGGAATTAGCAAGTTCAACAGTGACATCAGGCAGTGAGTTTTGTGTAACTGAATAGAAAATGGCAACAAAATAACGCTAATGTCTTTCAATTATTCACTTAATTTCAAATAAAATATAATTTCACTTTGTATAAGAAAGTACCTAATTATTAGTTTAATTCATTTTTCAAATTTAAA
>BGZK01002956.1:0-36052 GCA_005406025.1 Eumeta japonica | reverse complement strand
TTTAATGAAGTTTATTGCACTAACAGATTACATTATTATGTAGGTTACGGCTTGTCTGTCTTTCTGTCTGTTTGTCTGTATGTCTACTTATAACTCGACAACAAAAACCATTTTAATGAAGTATGAAATAAAACTAATATAACTTACTGTCATATATAATATGGCCTATTATCTAATTTTCTATATTTTTATCTATATGATTCTTTATAACTAGAACAACAAAAGTCATTAATTTTATTTTATATTCTCGGTCATACTTATTGTTTACTTTGTTTTGAGAGGGAGAATTGATGTTAGAGTGGATGATGAGGATTGAGAAAGCAAAGAAGAGAAGAAGATATGGTATGAGAGGGTGGAAAAAGAGCGAAATCGAAAGTAAAAGAGAGTGTTAACAATCCGATTGTTAGTGACGAAAGTTTCTGCTCAATCTGTTTTATATCATTTTTAAACATACTATGTATGTTACCTTATAGTTCAAATAGACGTATTTCGATACTACAGCATTCGTTTAGAAAACTTCATATTAAGATGTGAAATGGAGTTTTGTATAGAAATATTTCTAAAATATGTACATTTAATTTAAACTTGTAAATAAATATACGATATTGCAGGAATTGTAGTTCCGAGATACATCATACACGTGCACTCAATAAACTTAATAATAATAATATCTTCGGATATAGATAATCACCGTCTGGTTCAAAATTAATCAACGACGGTTATACTATGGGTACTAGATATTGATATAATACATATATACTTTTTTTTGTACATATATACATATTAACAAATAAGAACACCCAGACTCGAGACAAACATTATCTTTAATCATATAAATAAATGTTTTTCTTGTGTGGGAACCCGCACCTCCAGCGCAGCAAGTAGGGTCAAACAAGCAGTCAAACTTGGTAACCCTTTGAACAGAAATTAAGTCTTTGCTCGCAAAAATCAAGAACCAATTTCGCAGTCAACTATTATCATCACCAGAATAAGCTGTTGAAGTGTATGAAAAACATGTTTCCGAAGTCATCAGGGAGGAGAGCATAAATGTTTTCAAAATTGGTGTATTCGTATGAAAAAGTCCATTTATGTTAACGGAGAATATTTTGAGAAATACTAAATTTATTTTTAACCATCACAGTAATTTTTATCATTAATTCGAGAATTTTTTAATGCGCTCCATGTATTGTAGCAGTCGAGAACTGGCGAACTACTGCGCTCAATACTGTCGGTCCGGTATCTACGACTGTAGCGTGCGACGGTGGGTCCATCGGTTAAAGAATGACACACAAAGATTAGAAAAAAAATAGTTTAATGTCCACCAGTGTGCACGTAAAAATATTATTCGGAGGAAACACTTTAAAATTATATAATTACATTAAATTTTGCAAAAACGATACACGTGACGTGCGGACTGCGACGGGACTGACCCGGCGCGCGCGGTCGACTTTTAACGGCACCCGACTCGAATTCCGCAGAAGTTCCCCGAGCACATATTAATGAATTTTTGTGTTTAAAAGAAATGACAGGCGCGCGCTACATGACGAAAAATAGTATAGTTTTCTCGACGATACGGCCACTGATCTATGATGATATTTTAATCGGGGCCGTTTTCGCTCCTGCATAAAAAAATTAGTGAACAGAACCAGCATATAGGTCAGGTCATTAAGTGTTAAGCGTGTGTTTGCTCAGTCCGGTATATCGATTGCAAGTATATGAATAATTCTGATGTTCAAATAACGAGAAATTAAAATGAGTGGTGGGTTTTTTATACCACGTCTTTTGTTAGTAGTATATCCTTTTATTAAAATATTACAAATGTGACACTTCGTGATTGTGTTTATTTCCTCCTAAATCAAATACAAATAAAAGGCTTGATTGATTTAAAAGACTAAAAGATTTAAATGAAATTTAGCGTACAGATAGATTATTTTTTGGGTTATACGCATGATATTTTATACTTCCCATTAATGTTCCTACTCCTGTTCAAAAATTTACAAGAAATCGGAAACGATATTGAAAGCTAGACCATAATCAAAATCGAGAGCGATAGCGCAATTGGAAAATAGAGGGGCGCGGATTGATAGGCAGAACGATAGATGTAAAGTAACTGTGAAATCAGAACTTAAGATGAGTACATACTTTAATCGGTAGCTAATCTGGAAAACTTGATTTTTTAAGTAATCTTGGAAAAATACATACTTATACTAGAAAATAAAAAATAGGCGCCCTAGATATTAATTTAAACCACAAATGAAAATAAAAGAATATCTTTTTTATTTAAAATTGCTTGAAAAAAAAATATTTATAATTTTGAATTAAATTGTCTTTGAAAATTATGTTTAGAAATGTAATTATTTTTACACATGCAGAAAGAACAATTCCTTGATGAGTGCAGCTATTTTTCACATATTATTTACATTGTTTTTAAGAAACACTTATTTTAAATAGTAATATATTAATTTAAGAATTATATAGGTCTAGGCGTTTGCATGCCATATGGGCGGACAGAAATAAGTATTTTGTTTCACGGTTTGGCATCTATCGGTTCCCTAGGGTTTCTATCGCGAGCGTCTCGACGACGCGCAATTTTTATAAGAAACTATGGATAGAAATGAATCATTTTTGTAGTGTCTATTTTGTCATTCTATTCAATATTGGCATAGGTGTAAGGGTGATTTGTTTGCTTAGATGACACAGCTACGCAAGCCAACCATGTTTATGACTTTGAGTGCTTCGGAAATCCATTGGGTGTCGTTGATAAAATTTATCTATCGTCATCAACAACATATAACTGAAGAAGAGAGGTGATCAACGACATGATATTCGAAGAGATTACTGCCACTCAGCGTGCTCAATTAGTCAACAGCAATCCTGTGTTATGTTGTCTGTATTTTGCTCGTCGGTTCGATTGTATAGTTAACGCGATCGAGCTGAGGAAGGGTCCTTTCAGTGAATACCGCATGATGGAATATGTTTGTCTTGTAGAATTTCAATATCGCGGCAGTTTCCGTTGTCACATGTTATTGTGGTTGGAGGACGCGCAGTTTCAAGAAGCAAAGTTTGCGTACGGCGCAAATGTTCATCGCACTCTGGAATTAATCGACGAATTGTGCACTGTGGACAGTTGTCTCGTAGATTCTAAAAGTAAATTTAAAACGCGTTAGAAATGTAACACTAAAACTTGGCGATTTGGCGTCCCGTTCTGGCCGATGATGAGTACATAGATTTTATTGCCGATCGTAGGCGATTCTAGGATTAAATCGTTACACGATTGCTGTAAAAGTATGCAAAAAGATGTTGGAACAGATCGACGACGACGAAGATGTTAAGTTCAATACGATCGATGAGTTTCGGAAGTGTAACAATATCGAAAGCGAAGACAAATATTTGAACATAATCCGTCATGGTATTCAGCGACAGACGGTTTATATATTAACGTCCCATGAAAGAAGCAATGACCAGTCGTTCAGTCCCACGATTTCATTCATGGATCAATCGTGTATGTTTATGAACATGGAGATACAGTACGACATACAGTCAACGAATATACGTGTGTTTCGTAGGTTTCAAAGTACGTTAACAAAGCTAAGAGGGATTTTCATCGTTACATCGCAAATTAATACGTCTTCGAGATAAGTTTCCGGACGTGGATTACGAAGCGATGGTGAAAGAAGTCGGTAAGCGAGTGTTGAATAATATCGAGATATGTGTTCAAGAAGTGGCGTATTTTCTCTTGAGATTGGCTATGAGCAAATCCTCTCAATAAATCTTTCTCATTCCGATGCAGTGAACGGTTCAAATGCAAAAAGACGCGTAAACTGCTAGATAAGGAGAGCATGGACAGTGAGTCTACTGACGTTTGGAAAAGAAATATGATAGATAGATATGAAAAGCGTCCGAACGATTGTGAGAAAGTCCGTCTAGCGAAATTCATGGCCGATTACGAAAGAAAAGGTAAAGAGCTATAGAATAATAATGCATTACGAGGATATGAAGAATTATTTGACGAGGCTAACGAAGAAGAAGATTGTGACTACATAAACGGCGTCGTTGTCAATAGATATATCGATGCACGAGTTACTTATTGTAAACGCAATAACAGTAAAATTATTAAGTGTGTTCCAGCTACGATGAAACTCTTCAACAGTGAACAGCATAGACTTCAAACTTTGCAAACAGGCTACTCTAACGATGGATAGCGTCCTTGTATATCAGATGATACAGCTGTGACGGTTTCCTCCTACAATGAAATTTTTAAGGGTGAACAACATTGTCTTGAAACTTTTCATACAGGTGATTATGACCATGGATCATGTTCTAGTACACCAAAGGACGATGCAGCCATGAAACTTACCTCCCACTATGGAACTCTTCAACAGCGTGGACCTAAAAATTTTATATACAAACTTTTTTGAAGATAAATCGTGTTCACGTACACCAGAGAACGGTGTAACAATGAGGGTTTTGCCTTATGGTGGAAGTCTTTATTGGTGAGTAGTGTACACTTGAAATTTTTGATACAGGATCTTATAGGGATGCTTAGCGTTCTCGTACACTAGAAAAAGACGCAGCTACGAAGGTTTCCTTCTACAGTGAAACTCTTTAATGGTGACAAACCATATACTTAAAACTTTGCATAGAGGCTGCTCTGAGGATGGCTCTCCTTATACACCAGAGAACCATGCAGCCGTAATGGATACCTCACCTCGTACGATGAAACTTTTCAACGGTAAACAGCATAGACTTGAAATTATGCTTATGGATTGTTCCAACGATGGATGGATAGTTGTGAGAGTTTCCTCCAATGATGAAACTTTTCAACGAGAAAAGTATAGTCTTGCTTTGCAATCGTGCTCTTCTGATGATAGATCGTGTCCTAGTATACCAGAGGAATACACCCCGTGATGATTTATTTCTACGGAGGAAATCTTCAAGAATGAACAACCATGGAATTAAAAATTTACATACAGGCTGTTTTGAGGATGGATTGTGTTATTGAATTCCATTACACGACGCAGCCGTAAAGGTCTTCACCTATGGTAGAACTCTTCAACGATGACACTAATAAGTATAAAAATATTTGAATAAAAATTCTTTCAGTATTATAGAACATAGGTACATTTGACATATATTGTTCGTAAGGAGCAATACTTCAGTGTGTATGTATATAATGAAACCGAAGAGTACAAAAACTAACAAGAGAAAACATAATTCAACAAATTAATATATGAACAAAGTAGTGCGTCAAAATGATGTCAAATTATGAAAATTGAGAGGAAACTGCATCTGGCATATCGTAATATCATATGTAAATTAAAATAATTTCAAATGCAATAATTAAATATACACATTAGAATACAAATTAAATGATATAGCCAAAAAATATAAATAATTACACTTTACAATTAAACAGTAATTAAAATTGTAATTTACCTAATAACATTATCTCTTTCAATATTTCAATTCAGTATGGAAAACAGAATAATATTCAATCGTAAAAACTAAGATAAAATTATGAAGGTTTCTCAACGGGCATTGTCTATCTAGGCTATAAACTTATTGACGCTCAAATAGGCGCCATTAAGTCTAATACACGTTGGAAAAATATAAAGATAGATCAGATGGAGTGCAGAAATTAACAATGAAAGTTTGACTACAAGTTATAACAACTAATGTTACTATATATTATTCACGTAGTATATAATTCATGACTTTAAGAGTTATAACAATATTAGGACCACGTTTATACTACTCTCTTTTAAAAAAACTATTGGCTATAATAAAAAAAAATCAACTAAATTATTATAACTTAATTATAGTGCATTAGCTTAATGATTCACCAGCTTTTATTCACTATTAGAAATTAAAAAAAGTAGCAAATATTTTGTAATTGACAGTTTATTTCCTACAAATTCATAAAATTACATAAACTCACTCTGCACCTAAAGTCACAGACAGTGCCGCTCAAAAGTCAATGGCTTAATGTCGGGCTCGTAACTTCTCCTGTTTTTGACGAAAACTCCCACTTACAATATTTCTTTCATTCTGATTGATATCAATGATAGCCAGATTACTCGATACAAATAATGAGGAATCAATATATGTCTAAGCAAACGGAGCCGCGGGTATAATCGAGTCTTAAATAATTTATCATTTTACAAAGTTTTAATTTGAATTCTGAATTACAAATGAATTCAATAAATAGCTTGCGCGCTCTACCTAGTTATTGGACTATCAATGAAATACCGGAATTTCTCAGTTTGCATTTCGAATAGGTGTACAATTTGGTATATAACATATATAAACTTTAAAATACAAACGAAATCGGAATACATTCACTTTGGCCAAATTATACTATGTCTAAGTGTAACCTCAAACTGAATATCTGTATATCTGATTACATACCCATTATGAACTGCTAAATTTTAAAAATGTACTATAACAATTTGATCAAATTCTTTTCATATCATATGAAACAAATACTATGTCATATTTATCTTTTTACATAATAAGGCTAATTATATCGTTTTCGTTTATATAACGTTTTCCAAAGTAGCGCATTCGCGTTCAGGTTACAGCGTGGAGAGCGGCGTGTTCCAGCCCGGCGGAGAGACCCTGTACGTGGCGGGCGCGCCGCGCGGCGCCGCCGGCCGGGGGCGCGTGAGTAACGAGTCTTTGTGAATGACTATCTAATCCAACCATTTCCAATTACAAAAGAATGTGCCATACAGATTGTTTATTCATTTATCGTTAAGTACGATTATTCTACTGAAACACTATTTGAAATATGAAGAAGTTCTTTTTGAATACTTTTAAAAAAATAATTGGTATCCTCTTTTAGATATTGCATTGTGTAAGGTGTTAATTCGCAGAAATTCATATTCACCATACCCCGTAACAATCATAATTTCTCATTAGAATTAAATACCATTTATAGTGTGCATTGGCAAACGGATATAGTAAAAAATGTATTGATGGACTCATTAATAAAAACCAAAAAAGTATTATAACGAACAGTATCTATCCAACACAATCAAAAGACCAAAAGAAATATATAGCTAGTTTGACATATTTTGGTACAATTTTGAAGAAAATTTCAAGATTATTAAAAAAACATAATATTTATACGGCCTTTAAAACAAACAACAATTTGAAAACTTTATGTAACAATAAAGATAAATTACACAATAATAAAAAATCTGGAATTTATAAATTAACTTGTGATGACTGCAAATCGATATATATAGGACAAACCGAACATTGTTTTAAAAAAAGATACAAACAACATATTTCGGCCTTTAGAAATAATAAATCAGACAGATTTCATTTTGCTAAACATCTAATAACGGTCATAACCTTAATAACGATCACAAATTCGATGTTCTGCCTGTGTGTAAGAAGGGGTTACGTTTAAATGTTTTGGAATCCTTCGAAATTTTAAAACAAAGATAATAATAATATGACCAATAATAATAATAATAAATGATAATAATAATAATATGACAAAAAAGGTTTGTTTGGTAGTAAAATCAGATTCTTTACGGTTTACTTGCGTAAAGTTGTGTTTGTTTGCTATCCAAAAGTGTAACATACTCGTATTAAATACAAAATCGTTCCTTTGGCTTATAAAACTGCTAAGTTCGTTTTGTTTGTTTACTGTAAAGTATTATTTATTTACCTCTATCTATTTAAATATAAATGAATCGCCAAAATATATGAATGCACATCATTTCCGAACATTGCACCAAATTGGATAATTCTTCTTTCTTATGTTCGTTATTGTCAAGACAACATTTGTATGAAAGAAAATAATACTTTGTATCTGTCAGTCTGTCTGTTTGTCCGGAGTATCTTCGGAACGGCTGAACAAATCACGATGTAACTTTCATTGGAAGATAGAGGAGCTTATTGAGCTACATTTAGGGTACTTTTTATTGCGATAATTTTAAGATTTCAGCGTGAAAAAATCCCTTAAAAGTTAATTTATTGAATTTGAATCAAAACCGTAACCAAAATCGGGAGCAAATCCGGAGTCGGGATTAGACTGAGTCAAAATCAAAGACGAAGAGCGGAATCGGAATCATGATGGACATGACGTTATAATTTCCTATAAAAGAGAGGTCGAAAATGAATGTAAAGACAGGATCAAAATTTAAAGTATTCGCGGCACTTTGAAATAGGCATGTACTACTTCCTTTCTTCCATCCTTTTCCCATAAGTACGCCCAAGATTCGCCGTCTCCTTCTATTCGAACCGTGGAAGGGATTTTTAAACGTATCAATATAATTTGATTTTTTTTTCACAAAGAAGGAATAAATCACCGCCATCACCGCTGAGTGATACCACAACGCAATAATTTATTATAAATATATTTTCCGCTATCTATTCGACAAAACTGTGCTTGCTTTGCCGGCGATTTGCGTGTTTGCATGTGAATATTAATTTATGCACTTTGGTGTGTATAAGTGCTCCACCTAGTTGAACGTCCTCAGGACAGGAGGAGTTCCTGGAAAACCAGACAAAGAAATCTTGAGAGCATCGAAAGGTGGGCTATATGTAATTCCAGACATAGTGTTACAATTTTTGATTCCCATCCGTTAGCTGTCTCACACTTACGCATGTACTTTACCTGCCTATTGGACTTCGAAGGTCTTTCGAAGGGATGTGATCCACCATAGATTGTGAACGGAATATTTCATGTTTTGTTTGTTATGTGTACTAGGGTTCATCCCCGGTTTCGATCATATATTTGTATTATTAAATCGAACTTTTACATAGATTCTAAAAATTCACTTATTTATAGAAAGCTACGCTATCTTCAAATCATATTAGCCATATTTAACATTGATAATAACCATCGGATTCGTTGAAATAGAAACTGTGATTGGTATCGGAATTAGAATTAAAAGCGGGACGGAGAACAGAACCGAGAAGCGGGCCAGAATCAAAATCAAAAGCGAAACCGGAACCGAAAATGAGAACGGGACTAGAGTCGAAAATGAGTAGGGGACAGAATCAAAATCAAATGTGACTGGGATCGAAATCGAAAACGAAATAGAAAATGACATTGATCGATACAAATGAAAACAAAATCATTTCACATCCATGCTATTGTAATTGCGGGTAACAAGGAAGTCTAGGTAACAAGTTGAAAATGGAGAAAAATAGAAATACTGGTTCTAAAAATACGTACGATAGCTCATTCGATCCGGGATAATATCTAGGAAAATGTGTCGAAAGCATTTATTAGCACATAAAAAATTGCAAAAGTTCTAAACAAGTAAAATTGAAGAAAAAAGGTATTTCGTTTTTCGCCGATATCTCGTAAACTATTAATATATAAAAAATTTTAAGAAAAGATCCTTAAAAAGGAGAAAATTTCTTATAAAATATGCTCAATTCTTGGAACTTTACCTCCATTATTTATAATTTTAATTTAACGCTGAAAATGAGCCTCCGTGCGGCATTTTAAGGTAGCACGCGTAACGTCGAATTCGAGTATGTTACACTAAATAATTTTTTTAAGATGTTATATATTAAATATAGAATTTTGAATAAATTATGGTGTATATAGGATACTTCATAAAATTTATTTTTGTTATTTTTATAACAAGTTAGACAATTGTTATTTAACATAATTTTTACTAACTTTCTTGTTCATTGTATATTTAAAAAAAATGTTTAAAGAATGGAAATAAAATTTTTGGGCTTCTTGGAACTCTTCTTATATACATGTTTAATAAGATCATGCCATAAAAGTTTTAAAAAATTAAATATTTTGTTTATAATATATATACTCTTCTCGAAATACTCTTCGTGCGTGCGCCCGAACAGCTGAGGTAATTGTCAGTTTTGCGCGACTCACCTTGCACCGGCGTTTTTTAACGATCCAGGGCACGAGCTAAAAATTGTTTTCTTGGTTCGCGTTTAGTTTAAGATGTTTTTAGGTATTTTATTCTGCGCGTACACGCACCGACTATTCCACGCCGCTTGCCCTACGTTAACCGAACGTCGAATGTGACGTCCGTTGGTCCTGCGTCCACCAGTTATCTATAATCTAGGGCAATATACTATGATTTGAGAAATAAAATATAGTGTAAACCCTTCTTTTTAGCTTTGCCGTAATCAGATAAAAATAAAATGATTCGTACATACTTAGAAAACAATTTAAAATATCTTAATGCACGATTAGTGATTGATTTTGCGGCATGCTTTCATCTCTTGCAGGTGCTAATATTTAAACCCTCAGAAAAACAAACGATATTACCTACCGTAATGGGCAGGCTGGAGGGCCCGCAGCTAGGTGCTTACTTCGGTGCGAGTCTACTTTGCGCGGACCTGAACGCTGACGGACGTGCGGATGTGCTGGTTGGTGCGCCTAACTATATCAGCCAGCTCAAGTCCTCATACGACCAAGGCGCCGTGTACATCTACTTGACAGAGCCTAAGGTAAGTTGTTACCAACGATAAGGGCAGGCTGGAGATATTGCAGCTAGGCTCTTACTTCAACGCAAGCTTACTGTGCGTGGACCTGAACGCCAACGGACATGCGGACACGCTGGTGCGCGCGCCCAACTACGTTTGTTCTCACTGGTCATTAATTAATAAAATATTAATGAAATTTTTGCGTTAATTGGATAATTATAAACATGTTTTATGTTTATATGCTTAAAAAAGATAAAATATCAGTACAGTGTCATGTATGGACAAGGTCCTGATATTTAAATTATAAAATAAAAGTTTTCTCTGAGTGGCAAGTTATATTATATAAAAATAATGGTAACAAAAATTTCATTAATAGATTATTAATTAATAACCAGTGAGAACAAACAGAACAAAGACTACAGGACGTTAAAAATCAAAGTTAGAATGGAATCACCATTATGTAATAAATATAAAACGTATACGATTTGGTTTAGACCGTAATTTTTAAACATATGTACATGGCAATAAAAATTACACGTAAGTATTCATAAAAAGTAGCCTAAAGAAAAGAAAAAAAAAATAGAAGAGATAAAAAGAAACACCAAATAATACAATTTATCTTATTGAAACATGACAATCTGGATATTGAATTTCAAAGTAGTAAGACTGC
This sequence comes from Eumeta japonica, assembly GCA_005406025.1. Classification (NCBI taxonomy): domain Eukaryota; kingdom Metazoa; phylum Arthropoda; class Insecta; order Lepidoptera; family Psychidae; genus Eumeta; species Eumeta japonica. The sequence continues at coordinate 24,954 of BGZK01002956.1, read as the reverse complement.
AATCAATCAGGATCGGCGGTTAGGTCGTTGTACAGACAGATTATTCTGGTTATGGGATTGTAAAAGGACGAATTGTTTATGTAGGTCTGCAATTAAAATATTTTGAATGTTCGGAATTTATGAGGTATACTAATATATAACAACGAGAGTAGTGTAGATGAGTTTACCGAAGAATATAAAAATTTTATGTAGATAAATTAGTTCTATCCGCGAACGACGTGCTTTTATTGACAGTATTGTAAACGCAGAGATTGAAAATCGTCATTTAAGGAATGGCCAAGTTTTTGACAAAAAAACAGGATTATTTTTAAACTTCATGTCTTCAGGTCTTCATAACAAGACCATATCGAGTTACTATATTGTAAGATACTCTTAAGGACATTGTATATATACATAATAAACTGCTATATTTTTTAAATTCTGTTGTTGACCTAGTGACAAGTCCAAGCAACTTTGTTAACCTTTTAAAAAAGTGATCATGATGTGGCCGCAAGATAAGTTTAGAATCAAAAAAATACGAAGATTTTTAATTACAAATTTACTTTCTAATATATAACCTGTAAGTTTTTATCCGTTAATTATTGTATAGATTTTTTGAGTAACGAAAATTACAAAACTTTTGTTTATATTAAGCACCAATCGTAGAGTATTCAAGTTTTTTTAGAGGACAGTTCTCATGGTATACCTACATTTTATACCTTTGACCATCCCTTGCTCCTGGTCTGGTGCCAGCTTAAACTTTATTGTGAAAGTTAACTCAGTAACAGTGTTACCTGGTCCGTTTTAATGTTTACTTTATCCTTAAAAGCCCTCCGGAGACGTCGCAGCGCTCATAATTTCTCTCTATCGTCCATTTTCTGCGGCACAATCTGATTCTGGGTCACTTTTCTTCCCTGTTCATTTTTCGGTGTACCATACCGAATGTTACGTAATGACCTTATCGGTGGTCCAATGATTAAAATCAGACGAAATGAAAACACATAGAATACAGAGGGTTTTTATTCAGTAACACAGTGGTATATCAAGTTGCTACGAAACCACTTGAGCACTTATTTATCGGAATCGTATTTATCGGAAAAATGATCAGACTGATCACAGAAACAAAACTGACAGTTCCGTATTCGAACTCCGATATATATATATATATATATGTTTCTCGACTAGCCGTCTCGAATATTTCGCAAAAATAAATAAGCTAATAATCCATCTGTAACAAACAAAACGTAAGCACTTCACATCCAATATAAAAAACAAGATTTACTGCACTTTTGAAATACTACCACAAAAATAAATACCTTTAAAATGTAAACATGCGAGATGTTAGCGGGGAAAATGGAAAGCAGGGGGAAGTTATTTACCAAGAATATTCTATGTATTCTTTTCTACTATTTATATTAGGGGAATTGTACTTTAGCTTTTATTTAGCTTACGAGCGCTTTTCATAACATTATTTATATATGTTATTGTGGCAAAGCGGGACTGTCCACTGTTACTCGCCGATGAACCAGGGGTTCAATCGAAGAGGAACCCGGGCCAGTCGATCCCGACGAGTACAGCGGTGGACAAACCTTTGTTGAACAAACCTTTTCTCAATAGATAAAGAGGTACGGAACCACCCAATCATTTCTGACCTTTTTTTATAGGTACTGTCGCCGGAATGAATATAAAAGAAACTGTTTCCCCATATATATATTTTTTGCAATATCCATATTATTAAGGGTGGTTCCCTTCTCCTCGGAATGATATTATTTATTGTCAATCAATACACGATAAGTTTTACAATAAACTTATTTCTAGTATTGTTTTCTACTTATTTTTAATATTTCTAAACTAACGTGCATTCCCGACGCCACCGGTTTTCAAATAATTGTCCTCTTTTTGTAGTTCTCCCCATGCGAGAGGGTTAAGAAGGAGAAAAACCCAATATGGACCGTCCGTGTGTCCGAACATCCGGGTGTGTCCGACTCTCACGGATTAAAAACCTCATGAACAACTTATGACTGCAATGTAGAAAGCCAAAGGCTTCGACTCCTTCATCAGTAACGCGGCCGTTACGGCATAGGGATGCCGTCGGCGCGTGGCTGCCCTATGAGAGTCCTTTAAGTAGACACCTCGGCGTAGGAAGTCACGTGAAGTTTGTAATACGGGCTGAAACTTCAAAGGGAGTTCCGGGAGGCTCAAGGAGCGCACCGTAATGATAAACTTTAAAGGTCGTAATGATTGGGGAAGTCCCTACTCCTAGTCAATAGCCATCTTTTTTAATTCTAAAAGTTTTTCCACCTCGACTGTGAGATCGTCGGGCAGATCTATTGGGACAATCTGTGGTCTTTTATAGAAATAATGTGGAGGAGGTGGCTCGTATGATACGGCCGAAAGTAATAATGGATTAGGATGGCTACTCGCTATATCAAAGAAACTAAAAAGCACTCCTCGCCTTAGGGGATGCCGTCATTCTCTTTGTTGATTTTAATAGTAAGAACTCTAACTGAAATTCTAATTACTCTAATAGAAACGGTAGAGAATTGGAGGCTCTTGCGAAAGATCTCCATTTCAACATTGTTACTCCGCTCAATCCGACGTATTACCCGAATAATGTTACTCATAGGCCTGGTATCCTGGATATCGCCCTTCTGAAAGGGGTAGCTCTGAAATTGAGCTGCATTGAGCCCCTCCAGTGTTTCAATTCGAATCACCGACCTGTACTCATCAAAACCATTACTAATTCGCAAAAAGTTTCGACCGTGCTTGAGGGAATCGACACCCCCATTTTAAATAATATTCCAAATGACATCGTATTGACAGACGATATCGACATTGCAATAGATGCCCTTACCAACCACATCACGACAGTGGTCGAAAACAGATCTAGGACAGTTTCTACGAAATCTGATCGCAGGGAGCTGCCTAGAGATGTTAGCGAACTGATAAGGGCTAAGACTGTGGCTTTGCGTAGAGCGGGTAAATATTCCACCTGCGAGAATAGGTTCCATGCGTGCGCTCTACAGCGTAAGGTGAAGGCGCGCATGAGTGTTTAGCTGACAGCATTTTACATGAATGTTCAGAAAATCTCCCATACGATTTGGAACATGTTAGGAGGGCGGAAGAGGAGGTGCGTCACAGCGTTTTCCTCCCACCCAAAGACGATTTGGATCCAATTACGCATGACGAAGTCAGTAAGCATATAAAAGGTCTAAAAATTAGAAAAGCACCTTTAGTTTAGCAAGTCTTTCTTTGATGGAAGGTAGACTGATACTAAAATCAGAATACCATGACCTGTCATACTAAAAGCCTACACGCTGTGGCTTCCATATTAATTAATGGTGGAGTGTCAATCGGACAGCAGTATAGTGGACGATTATAATATAAAACGGTTTCAAGTTTTGGAGCGCCTCGTCTGTCTGTCCATAGTAAAATGAAGTTACTTATTTTGTAGGAATTTGAAAGATGTGGTTTTAAATGGGTTTCTTGCACTATAACTATGTCTGCTTTGTACTCCAGCGCACATTTAGCTAGCTCACCTAAACTATTAGTTAATCCGCTTGCATTAAATGAAATTACTGAAATACTTTTGGGCTTATGACGTCCAACTGAGTTTACTTGAACGCGCCCGGGCGCAGCTATTTTAGATTTTATAATTTGTTAATCAATTCCTGGTTTTCCAGGATAATGCGAAGACGATCTACCCCGTGTTTGGCTTTTCTGAATTTTGTAGCTAGTTCGGCGACCTCGGCGCTCTTCACCACTTGAAGGATAGACATTATTGTATTAATATCTTTTCCAAGTGCTGATGCCGTGGTCCCCGTTTGGAGCGAGCTAGATTTAGGAGACTCCTGAACTGTAGTCTACCTTACCTGCTGATCCGAAGTGACCTTTTTGGGAGTTTATTCCACGGGTTTATTTTGGGTGGGGGGGCTGGACGAAACTCATACCTGCCGGCAGCCCTAAGACTTAATCTAGCTCCTATACCTGATTTATAAGCATTCCTAGCTTGATTTAAAGGACGAAACTGGCTAGAATCTACAATTTTATTTTGCGCGATTTTATTTTTCCGTTAGAAAATTTATTAAGTTTAGGTCTTTCCGGGCACCCTCCACAAATGGCCGTATGTTCTTGACTACAGTTATAACAGGTGGGTTTACTTCCTGATTCTTTTGACCTATCACAATGCTTGATCAAGTGAGGTATCAAGCATTTCACGCAGCGCGGCTGTGCGTGGCAATTATCAGCTGCGTGACCATATAACTGGCAGCAACGACACTGGCCAGGTATACCTCTCTTGTATGGAGCCTTTACGATAATACCGGAGCGGCCACACACTTTCGAGAGAGTTCTGAAAATTTCTTTGCTTATATAATTTTTTTGTAAAATAACTAAAGCTAGGCCTAAACCGGTCCCATCCCTACGGTGCATTCTATGCACCGCATAGACTGGGTATCCCTGCCTTTCTAAATATTCTTTACTCTTATCTGTTCCTATCTCTATTGGGATTCCCTTAAGAACCGCCTTAACCTTACGCTCCTCTTCGAGCGCGAACGTTTAAAAAGGGATATCACTTTTAATTAGGTAACTATTGAGCTTGCGAAAGTCATCAATAGTTGCCGTAGTAATTATAATACCGTGCTTGGTATTTTGAGCACAGATGTACTGGATGCGCTGCCTCGAGTATTCTGCTGAGACAACGTTCCATTTTGATTAGTCTCTAAGACAAATCGGAGGAGGAATTTTTGCCCTCGAGGGCACAGATGGTTTGGAACCAATTGTTCTAATATTTTTTCCATCATTAAGCACCTGTTTGGGAGCGCTGATGGCTGCCTGAGCTACGGAGGGATCCGGTGATCCGGAGATTCAAGGGAAACTACTTCCATTGGAAGAGGTTGAGTTACATTTATATTTTGGTTAGATTCTGCCTGCCGGCGGGTGACTCGTTTGGCCTTCCTACGGATAACTTGGTAAGAATTGTTCTCGTCCTAGTTCGAACCCTTGACGGTAACATCCGATTGCTCCGAACCGTCGGATTCGGACGATAGAGCGCTGGACGATCGTTTTCCACTACAAACGGACGGACATGGTGATGAATCGCGGCTATTACCGCTATTATTTGTGATGACACTATTTATGATGTTATCCGCCTCAGAAGGGATAACATATCCTTAATTCTGCAGAAATCTAAAGAAGAGCGATTTAAGCTCTAAATTAATAATTTTTCCGTCCTTACTTTTACCTTCGGAGGAATTTTTACTCAGCCCGGTATGTCCCCCAACCATCGTCAGGCCGGGGGAGGCACCTATCGTATTCACTAACTTCCTATCGATTATTGATGACATTGCACTGCACTTTTAAATTACTATTAATTGCTTTAATGATTAAATAATTTCGAATTACAACATAAACTAAAGCAATACACAATAACACGTGAATTACGGTTAATAACGGTAACAATAATTTTAGCGCGCGAAAACGCGGGAACGCGGGAAGACGCATGATCGGCGGCCGCCCACAGCGAAATCAGCGGTCGCGCGCTGCGAATATCGGCAAAACGCGTGAAAAATGCTCAAACCACCAGTCGGCTCGCACGAGCTACTCGTTTAAAGGTCCACTTATTTTTATTTCGAAACACTATTAAACACTAACACTGATAATACGGAACTCGTATATGCGTAATGCAATTAAGACGTAATCGAAGGCGGCTTGGGCTCGCTCCCGATATACATAATAATGATAGATCGTTCTGGAGTTGAGCGCAAGTTTCAAGTGCGTAAACATGACCTTCTATTATGGATCAAACAACCAGACTGAATTGTCCTTTTTTCGAGATGGCACTTTTATATTTCCCTGTCCCCCACCGTCGTAATATTAATTCACCCTCTAATTTTTTCACCCGCTTATTTTGCGTTCGAGTGACGTCGGGTTTACTCGTTATTTGATTATTTAAACACATCCAAATATTGTTTATTTCATACATTATACATTATAAAGTTAATCATATGATTTAATTTAAATATGTTACCGCAATACATGAATGAATTTATAATTTGAAATAATTTATTTCAATTTTATCTAAGTATCGCAATCTCTAATATGTTGAAATTCCGATCGTTGCGTACGATGGTATTCATATCTAGTTAACACTTTAATAAAATATAATATTTAAATGTCGGTTTTTGCGATCACCGCTCACAGTTATCATGAACCAAACAATCTCATATTTCATTTTTCACTTAAACTATTGATTATATATGATAAAATAAACTTTTCTTTTCAGAAATCAGGTTTCAACTTTCGAGGCGCGGGATTAGTTCAGGGCTCAGGTGCGAGTGGAGCGCGCTTCGGTAGCGCTATCGCCTTGCTAGGAGATGTGAACGGCGACGGCTACCCGGGTAAAAACTCAACGGGCTTTGCATGACGTAAACGAGGGCAGAAACCCTTATCCACTTACACACAAAACATATTTTTTTATAACATTTTAAAAAGCAAACAAGCATACGAGCTACCAGAATAGCTGAACACTGTCAGGCATAGACATTCCCAATCCAAAGAAGTCATTAAGCATTGGTGGCCTTTTAGGAAGAAATAGAATATTTGATGGTAGGAAAAGTGGAGAGAAGCCACCGTAACTATCACTCACTGGATGAAAATCAATAGAGAAAGCTGCTACTTCATGTCCATAGTTTGTGAGATTTTGGTATCTCCATTCATGTGTTGTGAGTGACTTCATTTGTGTGTTGCAGCCAAGCAAGTTAACCACACCATTGCTTAACCATATAAAAGGTATACATAGGAAACATTTTTTTTTCATAGTTTTCATAAGGGATTGTTTCTAAAAAAAATTTGAAATATCATCTAAATAATGAATTTGTATAAAATGAAATGTTGTAAAAAATTTTAATCAAAAGGGGTAAGTAAATAGTGCACAAGATTTACCCCTTTTTTTATATAGTCTGACAACGAAATAATTGAATCACTTAAGAAAACAATTTTTATTATATGCTCATTTGAATTGCTATTATTTTAATGACAACCATCGTTAATGGAAAATAAGGAAAATGAAAATTCGTCAATAGAAACCTTTTTTATTGCTTTCCAAAAATAGATTCAAAGAGTGTAAAAAGCTTTGTTTAGCTACATTTAATTCGCGAATTATCAGGGATTTCATGTAAAATTTCAACTTAAAAATACTTTAATAACGATTGCATAATAAAAATTTCCAGGGGAATTTTCTTCATTTGGATATTCTAAAAATATTTACAATGTTATTGTGTCTTAATATTCACATTTATAGTTCAACTTTTTTTATTTTACCGAGTGAACCACCAAGTCTGCGTGCGAACGTCTTCACCCTTTTAATCTTATTTGTATTCCTAAATGAAAATTATAAATATTGGTGGTAGAGTTCTGGAAGACAAAATTCTTTTACAAAATTTCCAGCTCATCAAGCGTCTTTTTTTGCAGAATGAGATATTGCAGAGATTTGCAATTTGAGATATTTGCAAAAAACAAAACCGCCCTTTTTTGTTTTTATAATTGTTTATAGCCTTTGCATTTTTTATGCGGCAATTCAGCTTTTCCAAAAACTTTCCATATGTAATTATCCATCGAATGACATTTTAATTGTAATTTTCTGAGAAGGCGAATTGGAATTCGAAAAAACGGCACATTTGACCTGGACTTAATGCCCTACAAACGACCTATTCGATTTTCTCCGAAAAGGTCCGTTAACTGAGTTGATTTTGAATTCACAATCTATAATAACATTTTACTCTTTCTATTCTTTGTAGTGTTTGCTAGGTTACAAGAGATTAGAATATGAAACCAGTGGTCTCATATACTATTTACCAAGATTTTTATATCAAATACAATATTAACTTGGAGACGCCATGATATTGAATTCAAACGTGCCATAAAAACGTTTTAATGGTAGTATAACGCTACAGTCAGCTAAAAGTTGAATACGACTTATGTTAACTGTGTCGTTTTATGGCATAAGTGGGAAGATTCAGAGACTCCGTATACGTCTGGATTTCCAATTGTTTTTCAACGATTGATACAAAAAACTTGTTAATACTGAAGTAAATGTTTTAGTAATAAATTAATAACTAGAAATGGAACGAAAATGAAATAGGTACTAAAGCAGAACAACATTTTTAAAATCTTGTCTAATACCGTGCTATAAATATGTTACGCTATATAGTTTTTGTACTCTTCACAATACTCTTCTTTACAATACTCTTTTGTTTTTTATTAACGAGTTCATCAACACAAATTTTACTATATCTATTTGCTAATGCCATATTGTAAATAGTGTTAAATTTTAGGAAGTAGTTTTCATTATTAAGGAGTATAGTGAATATACGATGTAGATTTTATATGCTACCAATTTATATTGCCACAAGTGAGTAAAAGAAAAGAGTTCTGTAGTATTTTGGTATTCTATTTATTTAAAATTCATGTTTATTATTATTTCTTACTAGCTCTTCCGACAGACGTTGTTCTGCGCTTTCTTGTAAGTGGCTTATACACACAGTTACTGCCCGCACGCAATGAATTTTTTTCATCGTTTGTATATTTTGAAACGGTACAAATATATACCCACTTTAAGCTAAGTAGATTATTTATCAACTTTTCATTATATGCGGCAGAGGTGGCGGTGGGCGCGCCGTGGGAGGAGGAAGGCCGCGGCGCCGTGTACGTGTACAGCGCGCACGCGCGCGGTCTGCGTGCTGCCCACGAGCAAAGAATATCGCCGAGTGGCGCGCGCGGCTTCGGCATCTCTATTTCGAAGGGGCTTGATATCGACGCCAACAGCTGCAATGGTGCGAGAACAATTTAATGCTTCCATTTAAATTAAAATATTTATGAAATATAAAAGTAGTATTTATATACTAGCAAAAAGCACGAACTTGTGAGGGTTCGCAACTTTTTTTCTTATGCCGTCCAATTGCTACAAAAAATATTTTCAGGATGCACTGGAGTGTGCTGCGATTCCATAGTGCTCGGAACATATTTGTACATGTTCATGTGGACGGCTTCTCTGCCGTGCAGCCCAGGGCCGCAAGGATTCCAACACGATCCTACACATAATCATCGACGCATTCGAGTGCATGTACATATAATAAAGTTATTTTAATCCAACACATATAATGTTTTACACAGATATTAAAAAAAATGTAATATAATAGTAATATCAAACAATAATTTTATACCAAGTAATCATTTTTAAGAGAGACTTTTTAAAAAAATGAACTGTTAATTTAGGGTTCATATTAAATAAATAATTTACTTGACAAAAATTCGTGAAACTATTTGTCACTTTCCAACCTAAATTCTTTAAAAACATACCTAACAATGAATTATCGAGTATGAGCTCAAAAGGTTAATTTTTATGCTTTTCCAATTTCTCTGAGCTCAAAAATATAGTTTTAACACTTTTCGAATTCTTCGAACTCAAGCACTTAAATTTATTTAAATAAAACATTTTTTTTTACTTTTTGAATTATGTATCGCACGTGTTGTTCAAATTTGATTTGCTTTGCGGCATTTAATGCAGTTACTTAAGCATTAAAAGTTGACCGATATAAAACATTAATACAACAAAAATTTTAGAAATAATATAAAAAACCTGTTTTTTTGGGAATTTTTCGTTTGAGATATCTCTCGAATGAATCAACCAATTTTGAAGTAGTTTGCAGTCATCGACGTTGTTTTGTAAGCAGAAGAGCTAGTTAGATCTTAAAGCTTATCGGTAGAGTAGTTTCCCAAATACCCTAAAAGTGCTAAGTTGAAAACTTTGTTTTGTAAATATTTGACTCGATATCTTTCGAACACTTTTTCGATTTTCATGTTAAACGGTATTCGATGAATTTTCCTAAGCAGAAGAAAAGATAGGGTATCAGACATCAATCCACCAAGAATTTCGCATAATAATTTGAATGAATCCTTTCTTCTCAAATTGTTCGTTAACGATATCTCTCGAACTAACCAACCGATTTTGTACGGTTTACAATGATCGACTTAGTTTTGTAAAGAAAACAAGTACTATTATTTTAGAATTTATCGGTAGAGCAGTTTAAAGAACTCTGTTTTGGAAAAATATTTCTCGCACAATATCTTTTGAAAAATCAACTGATGCAAATGCATTTGCAAAGATCAGTTGTTTAAATGAAAACAACTAAATCTATATTTTAAGATTCATTAGTAGAGCAATTTATAAATATTTTTAAAAATATTTCTACAACGATGTATCTTGAAAAATTAATTGATTTTTATCCAGTTCGCGGCAGTCGATGCCTCTGTTTAGGGAAAAGAGCTTATTAGATTTTTATGTAGGTCGGTGAAGTAGTATAAAATTTGTTAAAAAAAACACTTTTTTTTTTTAATTTAATTTTTGCGATTCATCAAAATTTACCGAGCGAAATTAATACAACGTTTTAGAAAGTTTAAGTTGAGTGGACTTTTTCAAATGTCACAAACTGTTTCGATTAATTAATCCGTTCAAATATTATTAGAGGTTAACACGCACACACATATAAATATCACTAGGAAAATGGATGAACTAGATTTCTAGGATTCTAAAACGTGAAGGTGAACAAAAAAATCGCTGGATGTTTCTTGGATTATAACTTAAAAAACGTTCAGCGATTTTATCCGTGAGTGTTATAGGAGTACGCACGTCGATATTACCTCTGTAATTTTCTAACATAATGCGTTAGTAACAATGTAATAGACAAAACGTCAGACATAGATGTACGCCTTATTAGTTTTATAGTTTTCTAGAGATGGTGTGAGTAATAAAATAATATTATAGTTGATATGGAATTCCACATTGTTGTTTTCTATTTTTTAAAATATTTGTTCATGAAATTACATATTAATGATAGAAAGCAAATCTAGACGTGAATTTAAATTACTAGTTTAAATTTTAAATCTAAACGTGTGATCGTTTTTTCATAGACTGTACCACAACAATGTAAGGGTTGTGGAATAATATTATATTGTGGAATAACAGATTTAGGGCCTTTTCCACAAACTCCTTGTAAATTGATTTTTAATCAACAGCCAATTTTAGTTAAAAGCTAATATGTATATACAACGCATCGATTGTCTCCGTGATAAAACATAATACTCCTATTTAATTCGTGTTATTATTTTTTTAAATATAATCTGGTCAACAAAATAATACACAAATATTGAATTATTCTATTCTATACATTATTAGTAGAAATACAAAATTAACACTTAGGTATTCGATATCTGTCAATTCTTACAAGTCGATATTTAGATCTTTGGATGGGGATTCGTAGTGGAAGAACAGGTTTGAGAGTCAGCGGTGGATTACATGCCACATGTAGTCAAGCATCTGCATAAATAACTTAGCATGGAAAAAACGTATCAAGCAACCGGTCATCAATGCCATCTAATGGCGGGCACGCTTCGGCAACAATACGTAGTTAAGTCGGATGTTTCTCAATGACTTTTGACATCACATCAAATCATAACATCATTTCAGTACTAAGATTCATGTTATTTACCGTCAGTATCGTAGCCAAACTGAGATTACAGCGACACCATATACAAATACTTTCTAGCATTAAATAAACTCATCGTTCGCGTCAAGTCGCGAGATTTATTAATAAACGAAAGGTCCGTGCTCTTTCACGTCGCGTTGTATCCGCACTGTATCCGAAATCTAAAGGAAATTATTATGACGAGAGCATTGGAAACCAGTCCAGTTCATTAACAATTGACAAAAGTAATTTTATTTTTTGGTTATGTTTATTGTTAAGTTATGATACTCATTCAAATACTGTATATTAATGATGCATTATTAGATAACAGCAAGTTGGCCCTGTTGGTCGAACGTACATACATACATGTTACAATTAATAAATCGTAGGCATTAGAAATAGTAATAAAATATATATTTGACGCGATTTGAGTCCACTGTTCTAACACAAGAGTCTGACTTTCTAATTAAGGAATAAAGAAGTCACTGAATATTGTGGCTTATGTTTCCAATCCGTTGCAAGGTTATATTTTATTGTAATTATATTATGTGTTATTGATATTATGAGAAAACTTTTATTAAAATTCTTATATATAAGTTTTCTCATAAATGAAGCTCAATAACATCGATTTTTAGCTCTCCACAATCCGTTTATTATAATCGTTATCCAAAAACTGTTACAATTACATTTAAAAAACGCGATTTCAAAGAAATGAATATCTGTATATGTACAAAAATTGTTGGTTTCATAAAATATTTTATTTTTAACTAAAAACAACACACTTGCTATTATAAAACGTATGGGCTCATTTTTTCTGATTCATCATGCATCATCATTCATCATTACAGATCTAGCAGTAGGAGCCTACGCAAGTGATGAGACCTACCTATTTAGGTGCGTACCCACCATTACGATGAAGACGTCGATTACGGTTCCGGGCGTCTCGGAGCTACCACAAAATACAACCAACTTTACTGCCTTTTTCTACGTCCGAGTCGATCCAGCACCGTTATGGCCGCATGTGCGATTTGGTATGTAGTTATTTTTTGTAAAAATACTTGAGAAAAGTACTTTTGAAAAAAAAAGTTAAGGAACTAAAGAAACCGTAATCGACTACAGGCCACGAAAAATATTTTGCATTAAACGGTTTTTGCAGAGAGACACTGACTGGTTTTTGCTGAGTTATAAAATTCTATTATTTAAAGGAAAAGACATGCATATCTCAAATCCGAGCATTCTTTCACATCTTTTTATGAGTGGAATTTGAATATTCTGTCTCAATGACGAATAAAATTAGAGTACAGTACAATGATTTTATACCTACATTTTAAAATGTCGGCTAAAATAATAGAAAATCTTTTAAATGACTTCTAATTGCATTCAATAACAAAAACTCTTCTGAAGGGAATGTTCACCACTGCTTCCACAAATTAAAGTACACTCTGGTAACATTAGCTGATTTGATGAATAAAAAAGGCTTTTAACTAATCTTATAATAGAAAAGGTGAAAAAGTAAAAAAAAAAAGATAATGAAACGGAATATGAGAATAACACACAAAGATATTCAGAACATATTGCAGATTGGATTGAAAAGGGGGATGAAATTCGTAAAGGACTTCTTCACGTCAAGAGGATAGATTCAAGTTGAGTACCGCTCAATTTAAAGCAGGCTCAATAGCAGGTTCACATATGGCTACGAAATGAAAATATTTGAATCATGTGATGCTTTGTATAAACGTCGATGGACAGTTATTTGAAAAAATGAGACAGTTATCTGAAAATATTTCATAATAACGTGAAAATAGTTAGACACAAGATATAAATAAAAATTAATAAACGATAAAGCCATATAAAATACATTTAATTCAGCTTTACTTATTGGAAGTCAATTGCGAGGGACCTCGCGCCGTGGTGACGTTCCAATTTGCTAAATGTTATTTCAAGATTAAATAGGAAGTGTTCACAATATTTTAATTGAAATGCAATAAAACCTTTTTGACACTCTTATATTAACTTAAACAAATTGTGTGTGAATGAGTTTAATAAAACCTACTAATTTCGTTCTTATTTACTTCCCGAAGTTTTAATAATCTGAATTTTCGCAGGTTAATAGGATTATTGACAATGCATTTTAGAAATAAATATTTAAAAAAATAACGAAAAATACTTGAAAAACACGTCCGACAAAAATAAAAATGTTTTAAAAATATGATTGGTCTGATAATGCAATATGAAGATAGCGTCTCATGATGGATTTTTTTTTTATTTTCTTTAAAATCACTTTGATTGTTTTTATATTTACTGTCACAATAATTAAATACACATATTTATTATATCGCTGAATTACTACGAAAGTAAAATAATTAAGTGTTACATAATTTATTCATATCATTTAATTATAGTTGTATTGTGTGAGGTGTTAGTTCGCCGAAATCCATAGTAGACGCTTGCCTGCAACATGCATTAACATGCAGCATGCAACCCACCGCTGACCCTCGAATCTGCCTCTCCACTACGAATCTCTATCCAAATGATTGAATATTGATTCCAGAGGATTGACAGATATCGAACACCTAAACAAGTCTTATTTATTTTTATAATTATCTTAGTCCGCAACCGTTAAATTGTTAATTCTACGTACGTTTCATGCCAACCAGGCACATCCTCAGGAAATTACAGACAGTCATATCCACCAGGGTGTAAGGATTCCATTTTGCTAAACATCTAATAGAAACCGGTCATAAACTTAATAACGATCACAAATTTGATGTTTTACAAGTATGTGAGAAGGGGTTACATTTAAATGTTTTGGAATCCTTCGAAATTTTAAAACATAAAGATAATAATAATATGCTCAATGATCAAATTGACGTTTATAAATCGCCATTATTGGACGCTTGCCTGTAACTATTTGGGTAATGTTGGTGATAGTTAGTCTGTGACATTTGACAGACATGTCTATTGGTGGTGGTATGTGGCTACTTTAAGGATGTTTTCGTCGCTCTTTGACCATTGCATGACAGCGGCCCGCTTAACGAGGTTGTGTCGGTTGTTTTAACAATCCTTACACCCTGGTGGATGTGACTGTCTGCAATTTCCTGAGGATGTGCCTGGTTGGCATGAAACGTACGTAGAATTAACAATTTAACGGTTGCGGACTAAGATAATTATAAAATAAATAACAGTTGTTTAGGTGTTCGATATCTGTCAATCCCAATCAATATTCAATGAGTAGAAGATTCATCAATTGGTATGATGCATGTCGTATGTGCAGCAACGTCTCTATTATAAATCGATAGTTAATAGGGTCACCTATAAACCTAAATCTTAACAACTTGTGAATTAAGTACATCGAGCCTTTTTGACTTAAATGAAATTAAAGTTAGAAATATATCACACAAAATAAATCAGTCGCTCCGTGCCTTGAAATGTTTAAATCAAGCCCATAAGTTTGAAATAAAAATATTGGTGAGGGTGGCATACTTCAGCAGGGGGCACGCAACAGCAACTAACAAGATGTTGTTAAAAAATAAGCACTCGATGACGCTGCTCAGGAATCAAACCTGCACAATACGTTTGGATACATTTTTAGTTTTAGTTAGTGAAGTAAACAATATAAAATATCTCAATTGTTGGTAAAGCATTGTTTAAGATTCCTACTGACAATCACTTCTAACGTCTGACTATGATATTAAATGCTAAAAATTATATTTTATAAGTCGCAACAGGAACAGTAATTGTGCACAAATCGAAGAAAATATTCACTTCACGAAAATTTGTCGAGAATGATTTAAATTAAATTTAACTTTACTGTTTAATTTGACATGATTTTAAAACAATTTCAACATCGTAATGTAGTCGAAGTAGTGTCAGCGTCGGCGAGTACTTTTAGGTCCTAAACTAAAAGAATGGTTTACCGTCATCAAAAACAAAAACTTACAGAATAATACCATGGGATCAAGAATCAATACATTTTTATTGAATTATTATTGATTTTAGTCCATTTTTTTTAAAGTTCTTTATTCGACTATTCAAGCCCTTATTCAAATGAGCTGCACTTTTGACTTTTAGCTCAATAAAAATCCACAAATGTAATACTTTACGATGTAAATGATCACTAAAGAAGAACATTAAAAATTTCAACTTTGAATAAAAGGATTGCAATAGTTGCCTGATGGTTAATACGCCCGCCTAAGATTCAAAAAAAGTACATTTAAATTCTAGCGGTCTTATTCATTGAGTGTATCTGTACTTTACCTGCAGATTAAAAATATCAACTATCAAATGATTGAACAGTGAAAGAAAATATCGTAATGGAACTACAAGTCAGATAAAGTTCACTACAATCTCCTCCAAAAACGTGTCAAGTTTCAAAAGGTGTTGAACATATGAGATAACTTTTCAAAGGAGACCGGTTTTAGCCACGTGAAATTGTATTTTTTATACAAATTCAATAAGTACAAAAAGAAAAAGCCTACTTTGAAATTGACTTTGATAAAGAAGTAAATATATACTTTGTAAAATAAATATATACTATATATACTTTGGCTTTTTTGACCTAATTTATAAATTTGGGATAAAGATTCAAACTATTAAGAATATAAATGTGGATAAAGATCTAAATGCTGTCCAAATTACATGTGTGTTTATCGGGTTTACCGATAAAGGAAAAAGATGTGAATGACTGTTAAATTCTATGGTTGTTCTTGTGAAGCTGCTAATAATATTGATAATACTTTTTAAAATGCTTTACAATAATGTTTGTTATCTTTTTCCTCTCATGCATACAATATATTTTTTCGAAACAGAAATTATCGAATATAGAATTATGTGTAAGGCCGGTGCGTCGCACGTTTACGAATCGAGGTGACGCATTGTTGTGGATGCAGTTAGAAACTCAGTTTTATAAATTGACCACTCAAAAGTACAGCTATACATATGTCGCTCATTTTCAGAATTAAAAGCAACGATCTCAGTGGACAAGCAAGAGAATAGAGCATATCTGAATGGAGCTGCCGATTACAATATACAAGCGACGCCTGGATCGCAATCGCGCGAAAAAAGAATGATCACAATCAAAGTATGTATTGCTTGGTAACACTTGGAAACTCTTATTATATTCTGTAGTTATTTTTGATAACATTTGGAAACACTTATTACATCCTGTAGTTATTTTTGATAACATTTGGAAACACTTATTACATCCTGTAGTTATTTTTGATAACACTTGGAAATCCTTATTATATTCTATATTTATTTTTGGTAACATTTGAAAACTTTTATTACATTCTGTAGTTAATTTTGGTAACACTTAGAAATTCTTATTATATTCGGTAGTTGTTTTTGGTAACACTTTGAAACTTTTATTACATTATGTAGTTATTTTCGGTAACATTTGGAAACCCATTACATTCTGTAGTTATTTTTGATAAAATTTGGAAACTCTTATTATAGTATGTTGTTATTTTTGGTAATATTTGGAAACTCTTATTATATTATGTTGTTATTTTCGGTAACATTTGGAAACTCATTACAGTCTATAGTTATTTTTGGTCAAATAATGTTCGTATTTTAAAAAATGTAGAGGAATATGGATGCAGTTATTAGGGCCTTGTTTGAGTCGTACAGTAAGTTGATAATTGAATTCGATGATTATTGAACTCAATGTCTAGAACACACAAATAAAAATGTCAATTAAATAATTTTATTTACGTTAAATACATAACAATACAAAGTTCTCGATTCGTAGTATTATTTTAGAGTTGTTCATAATACTACTTCATTTTAGATAAAGTTGCTGTGAAATAATCATCTCAAAAAATATAAGAAAAAAATCAAATTTTTGAGCCAAAATAATATTCATAAATAGATATGCATAAATCATAAATTGTTCCCATTTTAAAGATGAAAATATTTTTTTTAAATAGTTCCAAAAAATCTGTTGATTTGTAAAAAATAATATTTTTGGTAATTATAAGCCAACATCAAGACTCCTTTACAGGATCGATACAATTCGATCGTAAGTCGTATGTCATGACAAAATAGTGGTAAATCGAAAAATTTTCGAAAAACGAAAGATCTCGCTTTAGATATTTAGTCAAGCTACATATAAAAATTAGAAAATTACCTAAAAAGAGAGATATCTAAATAAGTTTAAAATCGCCCTTTTCAAATTCTCTAAAACTTCTATTTCTAGCGGTTCTTCGAAATTTAAAATAATAAACATTTTAATTATTTTTTCGCTTTCATGTACTACATGTTCATACGTATCTTTTGACATCTCAATTATTTACCAAGACTTAGAGCTCTCTACACCAGGGCGTATTCATATTTTCGTTGAAAATGAGGCTCCTATTGAGGCTAACGAAAAAAACTTTCAATTTTAAAAATGATATATTATTATATGATGAAATAGTGGCATAGCCGCACTGTGGCTAACTTGGCTGCAGCATAAAAATAGACCAGTTCTTAATTTGAGATATCAAACTCTGACAGAATACGTACGTGATGTAGCGGCTTCTGATTTTGCGTGCCGTAATGAAATGCTTTGTTGTTGTATGCATTGTTTTAAGAATTCCTTCAGGAGGATTTCATTTTAATATACGTTTCAGGAGGGCTCCGATTTGTCGAGGCCTATTTATATATACTTCGATGCGATTCCCCTTAGAGGTTCGTATACGTCAATATTATTTTGTAATTTGTTGTATATTTGGTAACTTTTATCATTTTACTGTGTTTACCACAACAAAATTGGTTTTATGGCTGCGATTATAGTTTTATACTTTTAATAAACTGAATGGCAGCAGCTTCTTAACATGTTTGTAAAATCGAATTCATCAAAAAAATATATAGGCATGTCATGAAACTTTGAATGTTAAGGTGATTCAATTTTTTAGGTAATCCTTTATTGTTTTCATCAAATAAAGTCCGTTTATCAAACAATGTTGGAACTCATACCTCGATCCCAATTCAGTTGACGGATGATTGTGGAGAAGACCAAGTATGTAAACCGGAAATTATTGTTCAACTGCAATATTTAGGAAGGTTGGTACTACTGAAAATAATAGTCTTAGTTTCTAAGTTTTAAAACTATCCACCAATTATAAACGCTATATCGAATAAAAGAGAAACTTTGCAATTGTTATTAATGACTTAACGATGGCAATTACTAAGAGTATCCAAATAAATAATTATTAGTTTTCAATTGAATTGAAAATAGTTTCGATTTGTTTAATATCTTATAATCCTCTTTTGGATCACCACTAATGGTCCTCGACAGCTCTCGGTACATTCCAGGTTCTGGGGACAGAGTGGGCGCGGTCGCCACCGTGATGAATGCCGGGGAGCCGGCGTACGGCGCCGTCGTCAACTTCTCCTTGCCCGCTGCGCCCAAGAGAGTCCCCAGCTCGTGCGAGATGTTCACGAGCAACATGACCTGTAAGGTGCCCTCCCCCCTGAATAGGGGCGAGAACGCCTCCTACACCATCGAACTGGATTACGTGCAGAAAGATGTGAAAGAAGAACAATTAAACTTTTTAGCAGAAATAAATCAGCCACTGAATACAGCCAACAAAACTCAAATATTGCAGAAACTCACTATCAAAGTATTTCCTATAGCAAATATAACAGTAAAGGGGTAGGTGATCTTCTAGACACGAAATGATTTAAGATATTGCTTTTTTTTGTAAAATAGTTTTTCGAATACAGAACGTAAAAAAACTGTGCGCTCTTTATTACAGGAAAGTGCTCCCAAACGCCACCTTACACGTGACCAGGAAGCAGCTCTCGGCCGGAGCTTTGATAAAATTCGTGCACTATTTTGAGGTTTGTGGGATCGCACGTAGACTATTTAACTCAATATCTCTAGACGCTAACATTTTTCTTGCTCCGTTCGTCAACAGGTCGGTAATTTTGGACCTTCTGACTGGCCATACTTAGATGCTGATCTCGACTTAGCGGACTGGGTAAGTTTATGATTATTTTTCTTTAAAAATGTCAAATTTCCGAAATCATCTTTCAAAATAGTTTTTTTAACATTTCTTTTATAACTGAAAACTTTAAAATATTTCAAGAACATTTATTAATCGGTCACACTGTCCTTAAAAAATCTTATTGTCTTCAATTTTTGGTTTACTTACTGAGCAGAATTTGAAAGTTCAGTAATAATCAATGTCCTTGCGAAGTTATTAGATGCGATTCAGAAATTGAATAACAGTATAAAAATAATACATTCATAAACTAAAAACTATTTTAATTGCATTTTAAACAGTACTTCTTTCAAACAGTTCAATAAATATCAAACAATTAGAATAGAAAACCTTATATGGTTATATCACGTGAAGACTGTGAAGACTCTGTTTGGTTTTCTAAATAAAGTTATTTAAAACAGAAAATTCGATACATTCATAAAAATTTTGTTTTTTACTTCGAGTCAAGCATGCAAATTTTTCCTGATGGCTGTTTTATAGTGACATTCGTACACTCATATATACATTTGATTTGAAAAATGCACATTTGATGCTAAAGTTCGTCGATAAAATTATTTTCAATGCATAGATGTAAATGATAAATGATAATGGAGTTCAGATGCTATAAAATTAGCTGGTGAACTAAGTTTTACAATATTTGCAATGCTAAGGGTCTCTTTCATCATCTCTTTTTAAACTTACTATTAACAAAAATCACTGTTAAAACGGCTTTTACGTTCCACGACTTCCTTTTAATAGTTTTTATCCCTCAAAGTGACTTTTTATATAAAAGTTGGTCAAAGCGGCTTTTATTGCCTTTAAAGTATCTTTTAAATAAGGCGAATAACTAATCTTTTGTTTTTAATATTAGATACACTGACACGCGTTTTAATATTTTTAATAAATTTAATAAAAAATAAAGAAACAGAATCGGAGTAAAAGATTTCATGTGCTGATTTAATTATCTATGATATCATGTAATTATTTAGGAGAGGAAACCTAAAAAAATATTTTAAGATTTTATTCAACTACTTTATATGCGTGATTAGTATGTATACCTAAATTAAATTCTAAATGTATATCTATATTAAGCCGCGAAAATACAGGCGGACGCACATAGCGAAACCATACGTGTTTCTTGTTGATATCGGATCCCTAAAAACAGCTTTAATATTCGAATAGGTCATATAATGATACCATTTCGTATTTGACTAAAAATAAAAATAGTGAAAACCAAAAATGAATACATGACAATTTTTAATTTTTAGCTTGGTTTCACGTCGCACACTAACTGAGAAGGAGCTATGCCGCAGATGTGAATATGAGACAAAATAACGTTGTTCTTACACTATCGAGCAACAAAGTTAAATGATGCCCTTAGATATACTTTTAGTTATTGCGTGCGATATACTGATATTTTTCACGAGGATCACCGTTCGTACTGCACTAGGATCTATTGCTACCGCTGTCGCTTCGCTTATCGCAAATATTTAAAGACTAAAATCGCGACAGTTGTCAATTTCAAATTAGATGGCGGTATTTCGACGTTGCAAACAACACGCTAACAGCCCAAAACGACGGTTACTAATAAAGTATTTTATTATTATACAACAATTAATATAGCAACTAATATTTATTATTGAAAAGAAGCCATATTTCAATGGAATACCGTAGCAAAACCGAGCGTTCATCTCTGAAGACCGTATGTCTATAAATTAGCATATTTACTTTATCGCAGGGGTCAGTACATAAATAATTCACACTTGAAATGAAGGTAGGATCGGGAACAACATTGAAAATGAAATCTATAATAAAACTAGAATTGCATTCGCTTCTGGATAAAACCATATAGATATAAAGTCCGCATAGAAAATTCGCAAAGGCGAAGCTGCGAGTAAACATTAGTAATCAATATAGATATTGTTTGTAGATTACAAGCTGTAGCTTAAAATACTGTGTATGTAGATTTAAAAATGTATGCGCTGGTTCCTGATCGGGGTTGTCCTATTCACCCTATCCTCGAAACTTCACACAGTGGCAAATCAAAGGTATGGAAAAGAGAGGAACTCACCCTTCTGTGTGATGTCTTCACTCTCGGCAGCCACCGTGGTTTCGAACACGACTGCGCGTCTGTGCTGGTTTTTACACCGAACACGTAGCATGCACTTGTGATTCATAATAATTATATTAATAATTATAACAACACATAATATGATGAGCGATTTGCGCTTGCCTTCGCGTTCGATATACAGAAGACAGCGAGTGCGGATAGAAACAAATTGGATTGCGGGCGTAAAGGAGGGGGCTATTGCCACTGCATTTAATCACGAGAATACGGCGAAAACAAGAGTTATTAAATAATACCGTAAATCTATAGTTTTTGTTGAGGAAAATTCATAAGTAAGATTATAACTCAGTACCTCAATTAACTTAAAAAGAAAATCTATATAAAAAGAAAAATTACTTATACAAATAATAGTCGTGATCACGCAATTGACTAGTAACGCCATACAACACTCATAAACGTTGTCATGCTAGAATTAGAAGCGTCATACATCATCAGTACATTAATAGACTAGCAGCGAAACATACATCGTTCATAGATATTGTCACATAATACACTATCAGTGACGTACATAACTCGTAGCAGCTGTGACACTATAGACTAGCAGCGCCATACATCGATCGTAGACTTTGTCATGTAATAGACTACGAGCAATACGTACATCAATCGTAGACGTTGTCACCCAACACACTAGCGTCGCCATTTATCATTCAAAGAAGTTGTTACGAAATAGACAACAAAAAAGACGGGTGTCCGTGTCCGCGACACGGCTCACCCCTATTTTTTATTATATGTATTTTACTTAAAGAATTTTTGCATCTATATCTTTTCCAGACATCTCTGTCGAGGGACATTCAGGGCTGCGGGGGAATCGGAAGAAGATTAAATTGTACCTTCAATGTCCCCGCTCACATCTCATCTCCTGTAGAATTGCCTCTTATCTTCGACTTAAAAGAACATGGTAAGAAATGTTCTTGAATTTTTACCTGTGATTACAATTGTATCTGTGATCTCGTTAATAAATTACTAAGTTTTACAGATGAAATGAACGTACAGACAAATAAAACAGATTATCAAAAACACATATGTGGACATCTAACGTTCAAGTTTTAACATGCAGAAATATCTCAAATACCTTTTAATTATCTCAAGTGACGCTCGTATTGTCACAGTAGTCTTTTCTAATTATAATAGTTCGATTTTCACTTTTTGTCGTAAAACTTTCTTAGTAATGGCATGCAGTGGCATATCGATAGTCATAGGTCTCATAGATATCTCATTTTTTTAAGTGTTCTACACTAGTAATCAAATACATTTCTTCTAAGAAATATCACTGATTTTATTGACAGCTAGCGAACTATCAGTTCGCCGGACGTTCTTTTGAAATTAGATACAAAGAACATATTTTGGTCTTTAGAAATGATAAATCAGACAGATCCCATTTTGCTAAACATCTAATAGAAACCGGTCATAAGCTTAATAACGATCACAAATTCGATGTTTTGCATGTGTGTGAGAAGGGGTTACGTTTAAATGTTTTGGAATCCTTCAAAATTTTAAAACATAAAGATAAAAATAAATCAATGAAATTGCCATTATTGGACGCTTGTTTGGTATTGGGTAATGTTTGTGATGGTTAGTCTGTGCCATTGACAGACATGTCTATTGAGTGGTGGTCTGTGGCTGCTTAAGAATGTTTTCGTCACTCTTTGACCATTGCATGACAGCGGCCCGCTTAACGAGGTTGTGTTGTTTGAACGCTCCTTGCACCTGGTGGATGTGACTGTCAGCAATTTCTGAGGATGTGCCTGGTTGGCATGAAACGTATGTAGAATTAATTTAACGTTGGCGGAATAAGATAATTATAAAAATTAATAACACTTGCTTAGGTGTTTGATATCTGTCAATCCTCTGGAATCAATATTCAATCCTTTGGACAGAGATTCGTAGTGGAGAGGCAGATTCGAGGGTCAGCGGTGAGTTGCATGCTGCATGTTAATGCATGTTGCAGGCAAGCGTCTACTATGGATTTCCGCGAATTAACACCTGACACAATACAACAAGTAGCGATATTTCAGCTGAAACAGACAAGACACATAAAATCTTTACACGATCATTTTAAAAGATGTTAGTCTTTATTTTTCGTTTTTCTTGTATTTCGTTAATTACATTCTATGAGCTCGAGACTGCATCTACATTAATATGGATTAATAGTCATGTGTCGCACTTTATACATATATTTTTCGTTATTTTCGTTCTTATTACAGTTTATTATTGTATAATTTATTATCTGTACTAAAATTACTTTATAATATATAACCATGTACGTACTATACGACTATATATAAATTTCACTATTCTACAGGCAATAAGTTAGAGGAGAATGGAGTCTATGAAGCAACAACGGTTTTAATATTAAAGCAATACAACATGTGAGTAAAACTATAAATATATGATACATGTTTGCTATCGAATCTCTTGCGTCTTGCTCCCATGTGTTCTACCCGACACATTTACCTGGTAAATATTTAACTTTTTCAAGGCCTTTGTATTGTCCTCCACCCGCTTCGTTCTTTATGCCAACGGTTTACGGAAAATCGTTCGTTGCTATGCACATGTCAGTATTGATGACACACTTTGATTATGGTCACATTAATATTTATCGAAACTATGTTATTGGGTATTGAAACCAATTTGTGTCTAAAATCGAAACAGCCTTAGAACAATCTCGAAATGGGACAGAGTCGACCTAATGAAATTTTATCTTCGCGTATTAATCACTGAAAATCCCTGTTCGCTCATTTTCCTCTATTCAGTAGCATTACCCTTAGTGTCACACCGAGCATTGGGAGCCTGGATGTCGACATATCGAAAAGCGTTCAATTTTGTCTTCATCTAGACAAAAAAGTAAGCTTTTTCTTTTAAAAAGCTTGGATTACTTATGACAGTGATTCAAACCGACTGTCGCTTTTTACTTTATACGACACAAATCTGACCACATCTGGAATACCGTGGTCACCTCCGGGCTGGAGCATCCCAATATCAACTCTTGTTCTCATCCGATAGTGCGTTCCCAAATTATCGACGACCATGTAATATCGATATCAATGCTGCGTTTTAACATATTTTTGCATGCGTTGTCGCAATACTATAGATACTTGGGGAGCGCTTTGAAGAACTTATTTTTGTTCAGCCACATTCTTACCTCTAAATTGCATTATCATTTCGCTCGATAGAGGTACCATCATCACTATATTTTTGGTTGGCGTTCTACTACTGTAAGTACGCTCCATGCACTATTTTCTGCCACGTAACATAAAACTTTGGTATAGTTTACCATCAGCGGTACAATATGCTCTTTGCTTTCTGATCGACAATGAACTAATGATTCCCTGGAGTTGCGTGTGTATGGGCGGCGGTG
>BGZK01002955.1:0-36194 GCA_005406025.1 Eumeta japonica | reverse complement strand
TAACGTTATTTGTTGTCGTCTTCCATTTTACATTCAGCCAACAAAATTCAACGACTGATGCCACTGTTTAACTGGCTAATTACTCCTGTCTTATATTAATATTAATATTTAGAGTTATGATATTGGTAGTATCGTCCATATTTTGAAAATAGCAACCTCTTCACTTTGAACCTTTGACAGATCAGTTAATAGTGGTCAGAAGGTACTGGCAAACCGCTTACGAGAACATCATACTGAATTTTCGTGTCACACCGATAAAAATTCACTTTCATTATTTTTCCATAACGCGTCAAAAGAAGTACAAACTCAAAAATGTTTTAGTTAAAAAAAAATGGAAATCGCAAAATGAAAACCATTTCCGCTCGTCTGTATATACATATCAACATTGTCTAAAAAGCTTATTTTCTCTGGTCGTCTCTATTATGAAATGGTATTCCGCGACAGTCATCAGAAAAATAATGGTTCAAGCTGTGGTTTAAAATTTACAAAACAGTTTTATTAAGGGGACCCATACACACTTAGAGGTCGTTTGAAGTCAAGTGCAGGCCGAAAATGCTTATGGTGGATTCCTGTGATTTCGGCGGCTCACGCCCGCACCGCTTACCACTGGCCAGAAGAGATTGCCAATACGAACGTAAAATAAAGGCAAAGTAACGTAGGTGGGAAGTGTTGAGCCGCACTCGACGTAGAAAATCAAAGTAAATTGCTTCAGTTTGATTTCCGATGTACATATTTTTATATACATGTTATGTGAAACGGGCGCAGGTTCGACGGCGACCGAATCGGTATGTATTTCGTTCGGACACCTCCGACGTGCTATTATCTTTCTTAAGTGTACCGCTTTCGTGTGTTACGTGGAGGGTCACGTATTTCCATTGATGATTTCGACCGTCTATGACTTACAGTGGTCCAAAACAGTCCGTTCCGGTGAATGCGAATGGACGACAGT
Source organism: Eumeta japonica (assembly GCA_005406025.1). Lineage (NCBI taxonomy): Eukaryota > Metazoa > Arthropoda > Insecta > Lepidoptera > Psychidae > Eumeta > Eumeta japonica. The sequence goes on along the minus strand of BGZK01002955.1, from coordinate 35,245 downwards.
GATGTGTTACATGGCTAGTGCTATGTTTCTCAGTAGGCGGTGTAAGGTCCGCTGTTTTCTTTATTCGACAATCTAAACATGTTTTTTATCACGATTCTAATAGTAATAGGACGCAGTTTTGATACGTGAAAATGTCGTATTTCGCTTATTATTAATTCAAAGTGCATCAGAATTATTATTGTATTATTCGTCTTCATTTGTCTTCATTTGTCCTCGCGATGTTAATACGGATTTATAGCTGATCGCCATCGAGTACAGCTGGCGTGTTTTGTCAGTTAGTGATATCGTTTGCAAGTGTAATTCTCTTATCTTCTGTATACGAATTGCGTCTTTCCCATCTGATATCATCGCAAGCTGTTGCAATGGACTATTTTTTCTGAACTTTGGTTCACGATTTCAAATCGGCTACTTCGATGTTGAATAATAAATAATTACGTAAATTGTATCCTTAAGCATTGCACTCGGCGTACGTAGACTACGTCTAAAAGTCAAAGCGTTAGACATTCTGAAAAAATAAATTTTACTGCGCTCTTCAGGAGAATACGAGACAGCATTTATAATTATTCTCATTTCAATAACGATGCCCATAAAGAAGTTAGAAGTTAAATTTCTGGTAATATAGAAGAAGGATTTGCCCGAGTACCCGCCGAAATTATAAATGAAAATCGAACACCGACCAATAGAGAAGCGCTAAAAACTCTTTCTTTGATTCATTGGATTTTCCAAACTCTTACTATAGGTAACATGGTGGGTTGCCACCTGATGGGACGTTCGGCTTTAAGGTAGCTGACAAGCAGATGAAACGACACACGAAAGATTTAAAGAGCTAGAATAATTTGAATCTTCCTCGATACCAACGAACATTTCAGTTAAGATGATAGACGGCAGATACACACCTTTGTCGACGCCAGGAAACAAGCTCATGCCGGCACCGTATACTGAATAATAATAGATAAGGAAGAAATAGTGCACGTTGCACTTATAGCAGCAAAAGGGAAACTTGCTTTTTTAGGATCTGTACGCATCCGTTTAAGTTGCACGCAAAGTGAATTAAGTCCGAAGTATTCTTTCACCATTTTATCCTTTCTATCTTTTATAAAGTGCTAAATGTGGTATACTCGTCTTCGATCTATTGTTACTTGAGACATGAAAAATCCACCCTAACGGCGTAAACAAGGCGACGGCCTGATTGATAGGTTCGCTTTTTGTTTGTTTCGCGACGAGCAGAGGCCAATTACCTTGACCAATGCAAATAGGTTTCACTTTTTCGCATTCGAAATCATTGAGATACTTTTCACAGGAAAACATCTGACGATGTCGTCCTTTTCTACAATTTATGGTAGCAGGTCGAGGCATTGCATCAGGCTTTGGTATCGATTATTTCAGATTGGCCTTGTAGACGTAAACGACAATGACCCGGAAACGGCGTTGATACTCAAAATTCGCGATCGCTTTGATATAGAAAGAATTAATGCGCTATTTTGCAGCTACATCGGCGTCGACTATTATAACTATGGACTCATCATCTACAGAGTATAAGTATCGTCGCAGTCCTTCTGAAACGGAAACTTATATTGACAATATCGTCAAATATATAGTTTGTTGTAAGAGAAAAGCGATGTAACCATTGAAGTATCCTTATTGTTTTATTTGTTTGGCACGTATGGTCGAGAAATATGCTCCAGAGGTGTTAATTTCCCGCAACGATCGGTCCCGTGTCTTTGCGTATAATGAAACGTCGTGTTTTTTTACGCGGTATTAGGTTGGGGAAAGAGTTTTTTCGTATTTTATAAGTAAAAAGTTGCAATAAAATATCTTTAGTTGTGCTGTTTGTAGTTGTAATACCAATAAATAGTTGACCTTTGAAAAAAAAAAATTTAAAAATTAAAACCTTGTCTTACCATTTTTCTGTCAACCATAGAATTTCAATAGATTTCGAAGTTTCATGACAAAAAAGGGGAAAATACGACACAAGCCGCGAACAAAATCAATGACGTTTATGGACTTAACGCAGTGTCGGTAAGAGTAGCTCAAAATTGATTCATACCTTTCCATTCCGGTAATTTTGACAACCTCGCTCTGGTTGACCAATTACGAATAAAGTCGATATTTGGAAAGAGTAGAGCAAGATCGGCATATTAGTTCTTAAGAGATAGCTGGAAAGCTAAACTACAAAACAGTTTTGGCCCATTTGAAAAAGTTAGATATACAAAAAAAGCTTGATACTTTGGTCCCAAACGAGCTTACTGATAAATCTAATGAATCATGTACTTATTTCCGATTCTCTATTCAAACGTAATGAAACCGAACGGTTTTTGAAAACATTGATTACTGGTAATGAAAAATGGACTACCTACGACAAAAAAAGTGTGAAAAAGATCGTGTTCAAAAGGCAAACAAGCTCAACAGACTATAGCAAAAACCAGATTAACAAGTAATAAGTTGATGCTATGTGCATGGTGGGATTGGAAGGATAGTATTCATTACAACCTTTTTATCAACGGGTTAAACAATCAATTGGACTTCTACTTACAGCTGACGAGAGTTAAGTAAAAAGTAGAGAAAAAACCGCCGGAATTGATCAACAGAAAGGGTGCGAATTTTTATCATGATAACGCCAGATCATATACATCTTTTGGCATTGAGACTTATTGAGAGAGTTTGGTTGGGAAGTGTTAATGGATCCACCATATAGCCTTGACCTTGTACCAAATCAAATTTTCACCTGTTTCGGTCTCTTTGTAATTCCTTAGCTAGTGTTAGGTTAACATCAAGAGAGGACAGTCCAAACTACTTGTCGCAGTTTTTTCATAAGATGTCGCAAAAGTGGTAACATAATCCCTTTTGTATTTAACACAACAATGGGATTATGTTACTACTTACGAAATGGTAACAAGTTGATCATATAGTATTATGTAAATAAAATATAATGTAAATAAAATATAATCAAAATTATATTGAATTTGTGTATGAAATACGAAAAACCTTTTTTTTCTGACCTAATAAGATTTAAAATCGAAGCATTCGTAATTTGATCCGGGAAAAATCGTTAGTTGGTTTATAAATTATATGGGAGACTTTGTGGGCCGTATAGAAGAAGCGGAGAGTGTGACGCAGAAACCACCGAAGTAGTTTGATTTTTATTTACTCCATTTTCTCTGCTGTCATCGGTCTATGAAGGGTGTTCGGGCGTTTGAGGGCGTCTTTATCGTGCTCAACCGGATTATGTTTTTCTACGCGCGGAGGCTCGGTGGCGGTGGACGGCGATATTATTTTTGTATTCGTGCTATCGATGCGACGACCTCTAGCCAGATGGAGGTCGCTTCGTCTTTATCCCCATTTTTCGACTACGCTTGTCACTTCTGAACACACCTTAGAGGTCGTCCTGATCCTCTTCAGATTTCTTGGTTTCTTTACTCTTCACGCTAGAGTTAACTCTAACCTTGATTTTTCGACCTCCTCCTGTGCTGTAGTGAATCTACGCACTTTGTATCGGATATATAGTTTCTGCTTTATTTGCATGCCTTAAGCATGAGCGTAGGTACGCTTCGACTATCACCTGAAAATCCCGTTTACACTGGGTGTGACCACAATAACTAAAAAAATATTTACCTTTTTGACTTAATTTTTTTTTCAATTTCAGCACTAATGGATTGGAAATAACTGCATTGAAAAGGACAGCTCGATATAGTACCGATTAGCTGTAATTGATTTTTTTTACTGGCAGTAATTCATGTTTTGATCCGCCATTTCGCTTGATAACTAAAATAGAGGTTGAGATTGATGTGAAGTTGTTTATTTTAAATTATATCTAATAAATGTGATTATCTTTCTTTTTTTCGATTCAAGTTTACTATAAACCTATTTAAGGATCATAAATAAAAAAAAGAGGATTTTTCGTAAAAAGCTCAAATGTTATCATAAACCTCTAATTGAAATAACATACTTAAGGGACGAGTGCTTAAGGCACGCTCATTTGGTATTACCAAATTTTAATTTTTTTAATTTTGTAGTCGATAACTTTGCTGGCTTCTATCTCAAAAATATTTTAAGCCTCTATTTGTGTTGTGCCTACCTTTAAATTTGTATTTGTCAGTTCATTTTGTGTATATGTAAAAATATTATTTAATAATTTTGAGTTATTTCTGACATTTTTTAAAAATTACCTTTTTATATGGTGTTTTTAAATTTAGTTAAAGATTGGTATTGTCATTGAATAATAATATTCACGCTTCCATTATTCGCATATATCGACAAGCATCTTTACGGCTTATGACAAGTACATGCGATGTAAGATTAATTTAAACTCGTCGCTGGTTAATTTTAATTAAGTGATGGCGTGGATCGCACTAATAAGTCTTCATATTAGAAAATTGTCTTACAAGTGTATACTACTTCAAATACGACCTAGCGGTCCATTATGACAGTCGTAACAGGAAAGCCTTCAGGTTGTACGAGGCTTGCACAGATTTGTACGGTGATCGGATAACATAAACGATTTTGTACGTCGTTTAGTAAAATTCCGAAGAATCGCAACGTAAACGGGCTAAGTCACCTGGAAAATAATTACGTGTTAATCACGCCTAAATATACAGTTTATACAATCTGTAATTATTGAAAATCGTATCATATGGATCGTCTCTGCCTACCCTTCTGGGCAATGGCCGTGAATTTATATTATTATTAATATAATTATTGATTAGAGCTATTTCAGCCGTTTTGTGATCACAAGATCGTTCTTTAGCAATCCCTCATAAGAATGAATCGCAAAACAGTTACGTGGCCGCGACCGCTGGCCGAACCTTGACCGCGGCCCTTCTCGCTTTGTGAACGCATGTGGAAGCTGTGTGGTCGCGGGAGCTGAGAAAGTATGGACAGATACGTTCGTTGTTGGAATTGACGTTTTGTTTTTCCTACTTATGAAAAAGCGTTGACGGAAATCGCTTATATTGTACGTCTATACATGTTTGTTACTATAATTACATCTGGTTAATGAGTCGAATTTTAAATTGCTGTAGATGTCGCTAGTCATGTTCACATGATGCTCATACAATTCAAAAGTATTATTTAATATAAGTACAAGTGTATATTTTACACGTCGATGGATTTATTAAAGAATTTAAATTATATGATTATTTTTTAGACTGAAAATGGCCTGTTTTGTTTCATAGTTATAATTTTCGATTCGTTCATACAGTAAGTTTTAGTTTTTAAATATACCTATGTAGAATATTTGAAATAAAATATTAAAGGATTTGGAAATAATAATTACCCAAAAAATTAAACGAATATATATATACTAGCTTTTACCCGCGACTTCGTCCGCATAAATTTTTTTGTTTTCTCCCGGCTGTAAGTCCCCCTGCAACAATGTCCCACTATCGTGGTCCGGTCCTCAACTTCACATCAAAATTTGTTCAAAAGCAACCTAAGCACATAATGGATAGCTCCGAATGTTTCCTTAGTAAATATAAAAAGTAAATAATGTAAATCGGTTTAAAATACTACTAACTACCTACCTGCCAACCCCCGATGTTAGACAGTGTGACATCCGCAACATCGTCTGCGTAGGAAGTACTAACTTAATGTAAGTAGTATAATAATGTAGGAAGCTAAAAATAAGAGGCCTTATTACTGTAGTACATTTTTGTAAACTATGTTCTTTGTTTTTCTCTGGCCAACACATGGAGATTCTGTGGACTTGAAACACGTGAGCAAGCCACGTATAATTGTCCGTGAGAAAACAACTCTTTCTAAATTAATGCCGGCTACTTTTAATGTTTGCCCCTGAGCTTTATTTATCGTCATAGCGAATGCGATTTTCGAAATGATCGAATGCGAAAATTAATGCTAAAAGTGGTCTGAATTTTGGTACCTTCCAACCCTATAAGTTAAGTAGTGTGATGGAATGTCGCTAAGTTTCGATCCAAGTAAAACTGTTAAATAAAGACAGTTGCATCAAAATTTTATCATAAATTCCCTAAATTATGGCGCCTACCTACCCTCTAAGTTAGAAAAGTGATCAAATACTAACTTGAAGTCTTAGTAACACTCAGTTTAAAAAACATCAAAATCATTTCAGTAGCTATGGCGTCATGTGCTTCTTGACACGATCACGCTAGATTTCCGCGGGAATGAGGTATTTTCCCGCCGTAAAAAGTAGCCTGTGTCCGTGCCTAGGATCCTATCTTCAAATTAACCAAGTCTTATAAAAATCTGTTCAGACGTTAAGGCGTGAATGAGGTAAACTTTTAAAACAAACGATTAAAAATCACTATCTTAATTAGTTTTCTGCCTACTGCCTACGCCTTAAGTACGATAGCATGAATATTAATAGCCCATATCCTTTTATAGGTTACTATCTATCAATTAACTAAATTTCATCAAAATCCGTTCAGCCGTTTAGGCATGATAGAGCAAAACTCCCAGCAAAAACCATAAAAAAATCACTAACTCAATTCAGTTTTCTGCCTACTTCCTACCCCCTAAGTACGATGACGTGATCATTTTGATCTTATATCCGTTTTTAGGTAACCATCTATTACCTTACTAAATTTCATCAAAATCCGTTCAGCCGTTTAGACGTGAAAGAGCAAAGTCCCAACAAAACGACTAAAAATCACTAACTCAATTTAGTTATCTGCCTACTGCCTACCCCTAAGAACGATGGCGTGATTATTTATAGCCTATGACCATTTCTAGGTTATCATCTATCACCATACCAAATGTCATCAAAATCCGTTCAGCCGTTTAGGCGTGAAAGAGTAACAGACAGACAGACAGAGTTACTTTCGCATTTATAATATTAGTATGGATATATCTGTGGTTGCGTGCGTGCATGCGTTGTGTGCGGGTATGCGTGTGCGTGCGCGTGCATATTTATGTGTGTATCTGTATGTGTGAATTACATGTAATTCGTACTAATTGGTTGATACAAAACTATTTGTATTAATTGACAAGCTTTTACTTATTCCACAACTTCTGCGCGTTTCGCGGTGCAACACCTTGATTTTACTGCGTAAGCATCCAAGGAAAGATTGGCCGGAATGAGCATAATGGCTAGGGTTGCATTTTAAATTTTGTTAAAAAATATACTTTTATTTGGTGAATATATTTTTGACCTGCCAACACCAACACGATATCTAATATATATCGTTTCCATTTACTAAGCTACTGTTACCCTTAAAAAATGACATACAACAATTCCAAACGAATTCATACTACGATATTAAATTTACTTCGACACACTTTTATCTCGATTTCTAAACAGAATATAAAATTTCGACGCTAAGTGTAATCACATCGTCACTGAAAAAGTTTTTGAATATCACTTTATTTTAGTGTCGCTTAATGATTGTGTAAATATATCTTGCAAATTGTTACTGTAAAATATGCAACATATTGTAGTTTTCACTTACAAGACATATATAAAAGATAAAAAATATTATATTTTGTCAAAAATGGCAATTTCAAAAATTTCACTAGCTGTCGGGTGCAATTTTTCTTTTAGTCTTGCAAACTACATACAAAATAATATACTCTCATTTTAGCGGATTGATATGTTGCAAAATGTGAACTTATGAGAATCTGTGTCAGTCACGTGTCGATTTAGCTAGTTTAACTGATTTATTATTTCGCTTTATAACAGTAAACTCTATTGGTACATTCTGCATTAGAGTTTTACTTTTTTCAGCTACCAGGTATATTTGTTCTGATGCGAAAATTAAAATAATCCTTCGACTTGCAGGTCAGCGTTAATATATGTCTTTTCGAATGTGATTTCGAGCTGGTTTTATTCCTTGTACTGGTATGCGCTAGACGACCACAACGATAAAGACAGGCACACCTTTTATATACTACTAATTATATACGATTCAATGCAAAGGACCGATTTACACGTAGTTTGGCCGCTTCTCTCCTTATCTATGGTTTTCATCAGTGGGATAATAGCTATGGTTAGTTGCGTCATCTATTTACTATTTTTTTTTTCATCACTAAACACATACATAGTTCGATAATGAAGTGAATCGTTTAGATGAGCATGAGTAAACAAAAAGAACAACTACACTTTTCTTAATTCAATTAATAGGTGATTAAAAATTTCATGTAAACAATATAAACATCATAATTTAAAATCAATCAAAATGCTAGCTATTTTTTTAGTGCGATTAAATATTCATAAAGAAGCATATTTTTGAACAGTATCAAAAATGACGAAAATAGTCATTTTTTTCTTGATGATTTACATGATTTAAATGACTAAATCATCTAAGCATCGTCATAATTTGACTTTAAACTTAATCGATTCACGATAATTTTGTTGGTTAAAACGACGTAACAATTTACAGAATATTCGGTTTTTCACGAAAATAATGATTATATATTTTCAGGTATCGTTTTTGTATCCCATTTATGACCAGTTGCTTCGGATCCAAGGTCGGCGTAAATGGATAGCCGTTATTGCACTTTGTGTTTTGGGAATAACTATTACATTGCTGGTTTTTGCTGCAAGGATTGAAACAATAGACACATTGGACAGAAGAGTGGTGCCTTTTTTAATAATTTTCACTGCCGTCTTGGAATTTGCAGCTTTTGCATACATTTATGGTAAAAATTTTATAGAAACACAACCTTAAATAACATTTGCAAATACCCTCCGAAACAAATCAAAGCCCTTATACTAACTAAATATAAATACGAGTTTAATGGGGTTCATATCATATTAAACATAAAAAAGATTAAGTATTTGTATAGAGAATTTTAGTAAAATTTTGTGATTCGTTATTGTTGGTTTTAAGGGGCAACGCTTCTTTCGGCAGATGTGGAATTTTTAACAAATGACGCTCCTTCAAAATTCTGGAAAATGGGATGGTATATTACGCCGCCGTTATTAGCTGCTATTTTCGCTTGGTGGTTATATGGAGTAATTATGATGCGCGACTATAACGAGTGGATAGTGTTGGGGTGTTTTTTAATGTGCCTGATGGTGTTTGTGATTTTTGCGTTGATCTCAATATCACAACAGATACAGTATGATTGGTTTTCGGTAAGAATTTGTCAAAAAGATTTAAAAATATATTCGACCAAAGCGATTTTGAACTGCTTTTTATTGAGAACAATTGTTCGTTAATGTTGTCATTTCAATAATAGATTGTGATATATCCTAATTTTTGCACTGCTCAGCGAACTAATCAACATTGTGCATTTGTATTCGAATGGGTCTGCACAAAACCCTCATTTGTCAGTTTTTTGTCAATATGTTGCGTTATTCTTGCGAATTGCTTTTCATATTGCAATTTATTACTCAAGATAATATCGTGTTCTGTAACAAAACAGCTGCTGTTCTTTCATTCAATTTTGTTCTCAGCATGCAATATTTTTCATGAACCAAATAAAATGTTTCCAGAAAATCAAATCGTCTTTCAAGGCTGCAGACTGGGGACCAGTAGATCCGATTTCGCGCTATTATTGGTTAGCGCGCCGCGAGGAGATACAGCGTGGCATCACGAGCGACGGATCTAGGCCGAGCCGATATTCTAGAAACGTTCTAGGTCAGCTGTCCGGTACATCTAGTGTCATACAATTGAACGAAATAGAGAGAAAAAGCCCGGACTGGCCACATTTCGAGCTAGGTTACAAAAGACGGGCTAATTCGGACGATCACGTGTACAATGAGTACCGTAAGAAAACTGTGAAATTGAGCCTGCCAAATATCAAACCGTGTTCGGTTTCCTGATAAAGATTTCGTGATCAAAAGCTCTAAGTAGTGTTAAGTTATTTTAAGCAATAAAATTAATATTGTTCTATGACATTAGATTAATTATGCGAATGAGTTGTATAAATAAGATCTCTCTTCTGCTCACCAGTTTTTTGTTTGTTTAATTCATCTCGGTAACCTCAGCTTTAATATTTCATCTGTGGTCTAAGTCAATGTAAAAACAATAGATAAATAAAAAAAGGTTAATACCCTTTGGATAAATTTATCTGAATATAATAAATAAAGCGTAAAATATGTAAAGGTCCTATATTTAGAAACGTATATGTTATTTATAGTATTTCGAAAATAATAAAAAACTAGTGTCTTTTTACAATTATTTAGACTCGACAAAAGTTTATATTGATATTCTTAATAAGGTTTATATAAAAACAAGTTAATATTTTCGTCAAATTAAATACAAAATCACTCAATTAATCTATATATATATCACGCCAAAATATCGCGCAAAAATTACTAAACCTATCGGTGCGAGGTTTATGATCAATCTACACAAGATCCTCTGTAGATGGTGTTAGGCTATTTGGTTTGTTTAATGTTGGATATATTGTAATTCGGGCTATGATAATTCGACGCGGAACCAATTATGTGCATCGTCATAGGCTATTTATAACCCATAAAATGTAAAAGTATGTTTGTATGGATGTTTTTCATAGGCTGACATCTGGACGGATTGTAATTGGAGCTTTGACCATTCGACGCGCTATCGTTTGTAGATGGTTATAGGATATATATAAATACCAGTAATAATGGTATTTATACATTTCGTCGTCGTTTTGATGTCCGTTCCAGTATAAATCGTAATTTGTTATTGCTATTATTAATGCCCAAGGGAGGATTAAGATGGGTGTCCAGACCTAAATTGGAATCGAGAGCGGGACGGGGACCGGACCCACAGTGGAACTAGAATTGACATTCGATAATGATCGCTATCGAAATTGACAGAAAAAATACGCCAATATAGAAAGGGAGCCCACGATGCTAAGTCGGGATTTTCTCGGGACCTATTGGGTTGCGAAGCTTAGATAATAAAAAGAAAAAAATGTCATATAATATATACCTTTTTATCGGTGGAGGAAGCGGCTACAGATTTTCAAAAATGTAAAAAAAAAACCTGTTGCATGAACATACTCGAGCGCGTCAGATATTGATAGCATCCATGTCCTACGTATTTATAAAAATGTACGTATATTAATCTGACTATTTCCATGATGTGGGTGGACGACCACCCCCACTCACGTACGAACGTAAGGATTAAAATGAAAAAAAAAAATTTAATCGAGCGCGTCAGATTTTATAAGAGGATTTGAAGTGAACCTATAAAAAAAGCTCTTATATACTAATTGACGATTTGGATGTGACGCAAACTCGCGGCCATTATTAGAATATGCAAAAGAATCCGCCGTTTTAAAATACTCAAGCGCGTCAGATTAAGATATATATGGGTCATCTTTATGCCCTAGACGTGCTGTCTCATTATCTGACGAATATCTGGAGGAATTCGCCTAATATGATAATTTTTTTTTTGAATCATTGAACTTAATTAATGGAAAAGCTCAAGAAATAGCATGCAAATTAAAGAGTGTGTGTTTTTTTTAAGTAGAATACTTTTATTTGTAAGAAAATAGTTATAATTTTTTTTTAAATATTAACTTCATCAGTACAATCATCTTTCTCCTCTGGCTCGATTTCATCCTCAGACGGGAATAAAGGCGCGCAGAGGGGAATACAGGCATCAGGCAGCTGCACGCATTTAATTTTATCGATGAATTTTTGTTACTTCGGCTTGTGGAAATTGTCAGATTATATGTTTTTCGTCTTCTCTCAATTATTTCCTTCAAAATAAAAAAAAATTTAGCCACGCTCGAGAATGTCGAGATAACTTTTTTTTTACAAGTTCATAACCCACTTCTTTACGTAACTCGCGAATTGTCAGATTAGTGGAATATACACTTTTTAGCATGTAATTAACTCGCCCTACCTTAAGGCCAAGTATGCTTTGATTATGGGTACCTTTAAACGAATATTTCTAGAAAACTGTTATACCTAGCAAACTCAAAAAAAAAAATTCTAAGTAAAAAATATGTTCTGAGTTCTACCGTAGGAAAGCTTAAATACACAGCACGTTCTTTATGATAAAAATACTAAAGTACGTTCACTTAAAACACTAATACCAATAAATTTCCAACAGGACAAACGATAAAAACAAAATTTAAACATTATTAGTAAAATATAATTATACAGGGTTGGCTTTAAGCATTTTTGTTTATAATAAATAGTTTTCTCATTATAAATAAAAAAAATTTGGTTGCCTGTAAAGTCGGTATACGGGCGAAAGTTTTACGTGACAACGACTTTGAATGGTAAAATCATTTTAATGTGAATATTCATTCGTATAGTAGGAAGAAGGATGAAATAATAGTAACAATTTAAAACATTTATTTATACAAAGAATTATATTTAAAACATTAATTTATATAAAGAATCTCGCACTGAATTTCATATTAACAAAATTTTATTTTTACCTTTACACATACATACGTATTTATATACAAATATACATACAATAACTTGCAATACATTTGCAAGCTATGCACTAATTCTCTAGTGCTGCGCGCGGCAGACCGATCATAGTTGAGTGGGAGAGAGACGCAAGGCATTCGGCGGCCTCTCTCTCGTTCGGTGACTCATCGTTACGTTACCGAGCGTTACACTTTTCAAAGTGACTCCCAGCCGCAACCTAATTTAAGACGTTGTCACGTCAAAACTAAAATGTCGCTTACGACAAAAGTTCTGCGTAACTAAATGACAATCCATATTTCTTACTCTACCGCTTTAAGTCGATTCTCCTTCTCACAAAACAGTGGCGGACGCGTTGCGTTTGGCATTGCACTTGGCCTTAATCTGACGCGCTCGAGAATTTCAGATCATCATTTTTTTTACTAATCTGATTTCTTGTCCTTGAAGGGCGGCGATATACATGGGGCTCATATTTTTGAGGTACTCAAGAGGGTACAAGGATGCCCCTTACGTTAATTTGCCGCCGTCGAGTAAATCCGAAATCCCCTCTTGGGCTCCCTACCAATATAGAAAATGAAGAAATTCATTCTACTTCCACAATAGTGAAACCGGGAGCACGTTTGATTATTTAAAAATAGTCAAATTTAAATTTATTTCCAGCAAAGTCGGAGAGTGACCGCTAGTACCAATATGTTTCAATGCTCATCACGTGCATAAAATACGTATGTATTCAAGCTTAGAAAAACTCATTGTAAAAATTCAGGTGTTGAACCGCCAAGTTATCACAGCCCTTTCTTATAATGCAATAAAATTAGTCCTATTAGTTAACTACCCTCAAAGACAAAGGGTCGAAATGATATATAAATATTTATAGAGTAAAGTTCAAGGCCCACACGATCCGTTTAAAGAAGATTATATCGATGCGCTGTTTCATTCCAAGTTTCTAATTGCATTTATTTCTCAAAAGCTGTTGGAATTTCATTAGTATTCCTAAAAAATATATTTATTCAAGTTGTGATACACAGTATTTGGATTCTTGCTAAGTTTAGACAATGTTTGATTTTTCGGTTCTGTTTCTTATTGGTTCCATTTACATTGAAAATATGAAAAGTATAATTTTGAAAATCATTGAAACAATACCTAAATGTACACAAATGTATAACATTTAAAGAATCCCGGTTTGACTGTAAATTTGATATGACAGTAAGTTTTAAGTTTCACGTACATCAATGTATTTGGGAAACTGTAAAAACAATAGGAATTAATGTTTAAAAGTGAGTTTATTTCAAACTGAGTTCATTAAGCACAAGCTGACGACACGAAAAGTATGAAATATAACAAAATAGGTCGACACTTGAATTATGTGTAAAGGTTAAATCAAGATATGTATTGCCTAGAGATATGGAGTAGCAACATTTTAAATTGAACTATTCTTTTATGAAATTGAAAAATGATTCCTTTCTATAGAGGTCGGAATTAAAATCTCTACATGAGATGAATGGTGTTTCAAGGTTAGAGAAATCTAACTTTCTGTGAAAACAGAAGGTAGAATTCCCTTCATCGCTTTTCATTCATCAACATGCGAAACATTTTGATACGTCGCGTCAACCCAAGCCTACGCGTTAGCAGGTTATCGATATAGTAGATCCCATACTCACCGGTTTCGTTTACTTATACAACAAAAGATGGCACTAGTACATAAACTACTTGTCATGGATACGTCAAAAGAAACTACAAGTTTTTGATAAAAACATTGTAATTATTTAATTAAAATTAAATTTATAATGGTTTAAAAATACTAACTGATAAGTAGATACACACGAAATTCTTTCATTTTATACCTTTTCTTATATCGACCAGCAGTTTTGCTGACAATCTTGATGTACATTTCGTCTTGTTCTTAATTAAAAATCGGTGAATTTGGCTCTTTTCTATTTAAATCCCAGATCTAGCTTCTGATTCCGATCCTTCCCACTCTGTTTCCAGTCCCACTACTATTCACTATTATATTCCTGTTTCATGCTCGATTCTATCCTTTATTTTATTTCAGGGTATAATCTGCGTCTAAATAAAATTTTGCTACAGACTCGCAGGTTTTTAAGATTCAGAAATGCTAAAACAGTCAATCTTCTACATTTATTAATAAGTAAGATAATCAATTTTATAAACGACTAATGCACCATAGTCTCAGCAGCGAATCCAGTTTCTAGTTTTAATAAATCCTAAGTTATCTTCACTGTTAGGGCATTTTCTTTCTATCTTACTGATGAACCAACGCTATAGGGAAGGTTTATTTAGTACTGCGGGTACTGAATTCCACTATGTAGTTAGCATTAAACTTTCGTTTTTTTGATTTCACATAATACATTAAAGTTTTTTTTTTTTGTTATTATTTGTGCCTAAGGTTCAGTCTAACCTTCAGTCTATCTGAGCCTAAATTGATTTTTGTAGGAAAATTATTATCGATGAAAGGGTAAGTGTTGTAATGTTTGAACTCGATTCGTAAAAATTAAATAACGTCTCTTAAATTTTAAGCTAGGAGTGCAGTTATGAAATCTGATTCTTTCGTAAATTAAGGGAATGCACACCGATGACTCATTTCTTTTGCCTAGAATAACTTTCTTAGTTTGTGTAGTTACTCCACAAATAAACAACGTCCACGTTGTTGCCCAATAGCTAGGCTATTGGGCAACAACTGGACGCTGGACAAAAAACAGATGTTACCTATTTCTTACCCAATACGTTCGTCACTCTCAGATGTCCATGAGGTCCGTTAGCTCCAGCCTACGCTTTAAATTTTATTGAAATGTATCTCTTTTTATTAGAATGTGACTCTTTTTGAATACACCCATATTGGAGGTCATATCATTTTGATTGGAAAAAAGTTCGTTTATAAATTATCACCCACCGGCTTCTTGTTCTCGCTATGTTTGAATTCACATTCGAATATATCGTCATTTCATAAGTCACATACTATTCTTGAAACGCGTTACTATATTATCACTTGAAAGTTCGTTCGGAAGGCAGTTTTCCTTCAAGAAAAAAGAGCGTAAAAATTAAGGGCACGTATTCCCCGATGTCCGTCGTTCATCGCTCATTATTCATAAGCCGAATGCGGAACTGGTTGTATCCTCACGCATCGGGGTCGAGATGGTCGCTAAATGTCATTGAATCTGTACGCGGCGGGCTCGTTTGTTGACCTCAAAGGAAGGCTTCGGTTAGCCACATAAGGCGACCGCCTTTGTTGTGAGCGAGATGTAAGGATAATGTATTCTCATCACACAAAACTGAGACACCTAACTTCGATACCGGCCAATGGCGATCACTATCGTCAATGAATGTTAAACAATATCGATGGATATAAAACATTACATATATATATATATATATATATATATATATATATATATATATATATATATATATATATATGTATACTATATACATAAAATAACTTTATGAACGGAAATTCGCTGAAATAATGATGAAAGCGAATTTCCGTTCATAAAGTTATTTTAATATCTTTGTGTCAATTCTCGATAGGTTACAGAATTTTGTAAGAAAACTTTACAGTTACGAAACAACATTTATTGAATCATATGGTCGACTACATAATATTAAATTAAAACCATTTTCAATTAAAGTAGATTTAATCGAAAATAGTATTTGGTTTTCGATTCTTAGCTTTTGTACAATTTTGACGTAAAATTTTAAGAAAAATTTTTAAACAGAGTTGTCTCAGTGTAGATTTTCAGACTATTTTGTTATGAATCTATAAAACCACTGACAAGGTAATTAAACAGACACTATTGAAGGCCGGATAACTCATATTCAAACAGAAATTACGATATCCATAAAAAATAGCAAGGATTTCATTTAGTTCCGATAGTAGGATTGAACGTGAATTGAATTGTAGGTGACGATTCTGATGAACCATCTCCATATGAAGGTTTCGTCACGATTTTACGATTTTTATCGATAACACAAATGGCGATTATTGCCTTTTTAATTTACGCTCAAGGAATGAATAAATAAATGTTCCTGAACATTGTTCCGAACTGTTATTATTATTTCAATTTATCAGACTTCGATGAAATACAATCAATGTAGACAGTACAACAATTCATAACAATTTTTACTAGCCCTCTACTTGATTTGCTTTTCTAGCTATCTATGTTCTATTAACTGCTCACGCCAATTGCGTTTGATTATAAATTATGAAATTAGATAATAGAAAATTAACCAGATTTGCAAACCTTCCGCAATATTGAGATATATATACATATAAATGGATGGCGAGATTGATAAATTACGACACAATAATGGTTAGCACATTTTAGAGACTTATCATGTAAAAGATATTCAGGCGGCTAACTTTATTTTACGTCACTAGATGGCACTGCAGTGTATTGGCTTCTGTTCTATTCAACCGATCGCCATAAAAATTCATATATATACATGGCTATTTAAACATGGACGGCCTTTTCACACTCCATTTTTTCGAGCTTAGTGCGCATGTTAAGGACGTTGAAATATAGAGAATTTATATTATATCAATGCGGGCGGAGCATGGCCATACACTATACAGGTGCTTTACATACCGGAAAGAGTAGAATGGTGTCTTCCGGGCAAGCTAGTATTTTATAATGGTACCAAGAAATTTGAGTTATACGCGATAATTGAAATAATTTGAAACTATATCCGATTTCTTTTACATGTAGCAATAAAGAAAAATGTTATGGAATAATATTCGGATACGGAGGAGTTTTTGGAAATAAAGTTTTCCTTGAACATATCGAGCTCCAAATAAACGATGAAATCAATTGCAAATTTCTCAAAACTAAATTTAATTGGACGACCTTTTCGGCGTACTCTTAAAACATAAAACGCATGTCTTCTCCGCGGTTTTGTGTCAGATATTTGGAAGTAAGAATACGTTTTAAACTTTACTACATCAAGCTAAAATCTAAATTAGAACACTACTTTCGTGATTCTTCGAAAAACCTGTTTAGAAACAACTCGATTTCTACATCCTAAATTTATGTTTTTATACGATTATATCGAGAAACTTTATCCGCGTTTTAGCGGAATCATACTTTTCCGAGAACGAGACGCGAGAGTAAATCGCTATCGCTCTATTAGGCAGGTGTAGGACGACCTCCATGAATCCGTTTAATTCAATAGGGAACCGTAGAGTCGGCGGCGATGATGATGCCGCACGAGGCTCAATCGAGTGGTGCGCGGCGCGCGAAGCGGATCGCTCTGCGGTTACGGTCGCCGTCATTCCGACGTCGGCTCGACGGACAACGATAATATTAAGTGGCGCAATCGCTTCTCGGACTGCGAAGGCATGTCGAAAGAAGGGAGGCTCACGCGCGTCGGCGTGCTGGCCCCGGCGGCGCTCAGCGCCTGCATGGACGCATCGGTGCTGGCCGTGCCGGCGGCGAGCGCTATAGTGTCGACCGTTTTGAAGGAACTGAGTAAAGCTTTTATGCTAAAAAAGTTAGTATCGTCTTGTAATGTTGATATTGAACACTCACTCAATATTACACAAGTGCACTACTTTAACTGTCACAAAAATCAACGCTAATTTAGCACGAAACGTTAATGTATTTGGTATTAGGAAATGTCGCTTCAAGAGTATAAACAAAATATTATGTTTTATATTTATTAATCAGAGTTACAATTCTTATAACCTATACAAACTTCGTTCTTGAAACTCATACAATATCTATATGTGTTTTAAGATTTAAATTTCATTGTATTTTTGCTTTTGACGAAAGGCGAACAGTTTAAATAGTTTTTACTGCTTATATGTAATAATTAGCAACAAGTTTGAGTATTCGATGTAGTTTTGACTTACAAGCGCTTTCAATAATAATTTGTTATAGTTTTATCACTAAATACCATATTTTATCTACTTGTATGTAAGGCATGAAACCTTTAACAAATTATCCTGATGCATGATTGCTTAAAGGGCGTATGAGATTTATCTAGGTATTTAAATAATAATTTCTTCTATCGAAAATGATATCGATAAGATATGATTTTATTACCTTAGCGTTGTTGCCAGGAAATTAATAAATATTCTAAAACGTATCAACCTCAAAAAAAAATTCACAATGATAAATATTAATAACGCTATGCGTGGTATCTCAGTTCTTCATATGTAGCTTCTGACGTCTGCGTCTACAACGCGCGCATGCGCGAAACTAACTTATTTTATCGCCGTGCATTGTTGTATATACGTCGCTCTCTTTTACTCCATTTCAGTGGCCTTACATTGTATATCTCTCTTTCTCCTTCTCTCTATGTTATCTATCTTCTTTCTAATGTAAGAAAATGTTCTTCAATTTGACGCAACCTCGAAATTTCACTCTCAATTTTTGTCTAATGTTTATCGATTATCAAATCGCCGCCTAAGAAATTTCATTTTAGAACTGCGAAACCGATTTTCTGAATTATAAAACGTAAGAACAAAAGTACATTCAAGTATTCGTCCGGACGAATTGTCAATAAATCGTCATACGTGATTGCCATCGCGGTGACTTTTAAGAGATGCAAAACGAAATATATACAGAAACTTTTACACTTTTACACTTGGCTGTAGAGGCAATTTTATTGAGTTTTTAAAATGCACGCAGTTGTACATGGATGTCTTTTTTTTAATTTAATAGCGAAGATGAAATTGCTACTAAATATAAATATTAATTAAGTTATATATTAAATAATGAAATGTTATTAATTACGAAGAACAGAGCAACAAATTTGAGTTATTATGTGTCAAAATTTTCTAAATTATTAAAACACATCAAAATGTTAAAAGTTTTCTATGCCTCTCACTAATGATGTCCCACTGGCTTACCAGAAATGATCGCTCATTTTTTTGTATTGTACTTATAATATAGATATTTATATCAAGAGGGTTCGAGAATATTAAAAAAAAATATCAAAATTTCGATCCATTTCGGTCACACTTCTAAATTCCGCTAGTACAGTAATATAAGAAGAACAATTTTTAAAGAATAAAGTATTTTTACCCGGACGCGAAGTGATTGTTGACATTATCGTTACGTATATATTGATATATCAGATGCTATATATTTGTTACTTTATTAATCCTGAATTTTATAATCCGCTTTGAGTTCACAAAATTAATCTAGAAAATCGATCGCATGAGACATTCACCCCACCATCAACGCCTCCTCATTAGGTTGTTTCAAAAAAACAAAAAATTTTTTTTTTTTTCTTCTGGTATTGAAAAGTTGAAAGTACATAAAAAAACAAAAATTTTGGCACTAATTAGAGCCCTTAATATTAATATTAAGGTTTGCCTCTATTCATTTGTTTTTCCATTTAAATAACACAGGAAATTTTTTCTTATTTTTGAATTTTGATTACTTTAAACTGGTTCATTTGCTCGGTACCAAAACTTCAGGTCTTATAGGAAATTCAACGCTCTACAAAAGACTTGAAGGCAAGTTGTCAGAGCAACCGCTTCAAAGATATTCGCGATTGAAAATAATACTAATCAAAAATTTCACATTTTTTCTATTAAAACTTTTAAAAATATCTTTTGTTATTTTATTCTATGTTTTATATAAAATCACTTCAATTCCTTTAAATTGAAACTGTTATTTATTTTTTGCCAATTAATTCAATACGTAACATGCAAAAGCACGAATACGTAAATATAAAGATAAAATATGAGGAGTCCTCATATTATTCCACATTTGTACAATACATGAAGCCCTTATCACAATATTAGAACCTTTCCCAAACAGCTATGTGCAAATTTAAATATATATATATATATACGAGGATTGCTCACGTAATTTATAAAATAAATTAAATTATGACAAGTAATGATACAGCCGACATCGAGATATATATCAAAAATTACTGGTGCCGCTGTATACAGTTAAAACATCTCAAGCGATTTAATAAACTACGAACTGTATTAGTTTAGTTGGCGCATATAATCTGATACGTATTACAAAACGCGACGACCTCATTTATTTAATCACGTTACAAGGTAATAATAAATTGACTGTGTTACATTTCGCTGCAAGTAGTTTGAGGACCAGAGCGGCATGCATATTAAAAATTTATTATTAGTTGAGATCGCAATTAATTTATCGAAAAACAATTAAAAGCGCCCGCCCTTATCTGGTTCTCGTTTAACTTTTATTTTCAATTTAATGTACTAACAGCCGAATACTGAAACATCACTCGAATTTTTGAACCTGATTAACTAATTGAGTCGCCTTTAATCTATAATTTCATATTATTTAATTCCTAATATAAAGAGCACTCAAATTTAAAGACGACTCAAATTGAATGCAACTTAGATGTCCCTCAACTTTATCATTGATAAATCTATGCCTCTCAATAAGAAAATGGTGTACTGTCACTCGACGTGTAACAACTGTTCAACAGCTTTCATTATTTGAGTAATTTTCAAATGATTCAGCTGAATGCAGCTATTTATCATTAGCGTTTCCTATACCGTACTGACTTTTCTTCAAAGGATGCTTTGTAAAACAAAATTTAAGCAGTAAACAAAAAAAAAAATGTAAACGAAAACGAACTCTATTCGTAGATATGGCCATTAAACAATCATATACGAGGTTCTCAACTGATCACGGTCTCAAATATTTAAATACTGTTTGTGGATTCTCTTTAAAATAGGAGGACGGTCAAATTTAGGACGGTATCAACTGAGTGGTTGATCTATGTGAAGTTTCTGTATATGGCCGTAAGCTTACGTATTGTATTGCGTGTAACTTATAATCCTTGTATGTTTTCAAATTAAGGGTATCCAGTATTCTTCCGCCACCCTATCCACGATATTATTTATTCAGAAACTGAAATCCTTTTCTGAACATATAGGAAATTGAAGACCATACTTTCAGGTTACCCGCTACTACTAACGATAAAAATGCCTTCTTCGTTGTAGTGCTTATGTATCTCGGTTCGTACAGACGAATGTTTTGACAAAACTTATGAGTCAAACATTCCATCGGTCGGCTTAAAACACAATAAAAAAATACAAAGCCGAGCGTTCAATCGAGTGTTATAAAACCTACATACGTTTTGTGGTAAGATTATATAATAGTTACGGAAGTGTTAGGTTTACTACGCGACTGCGCGACAACAAAGCCTATTTTTCGGGTGTATTTGAAACGTACTGGATTTTTACTCCCACCTAGTAGCCAAATAACAGGATCAGATTCAAATAAAAACGTGGCATAGTCGAGTTGGGTTCACAAGTATGGTGTTCTGTATCACATAATTTATGCAATTTTGGTTTTGTCGGTGTAAACTTTTTATTACACATAGAGTTGCTGCCAGCTAGTAATTATTTTTATATTGTAGATTCTTTATTATTTTATTACAATGAACGCAATGACAATGCAAACCTAATGTCTTGTTTTTTAATCTACACCAAATGTTCCCAACCTTTTTATAAACTAGCGCCCTCTTGACATAATAGTCAATTATACCAATTTTATGAGTCTGTCTATTATCTATTAATAATCACAAATTAAAAATTAATTGTCTCTCTCTCTTTCTCTTTCTCTCTCTCTCTGTAATCGTGCTACTCGTGGTCATGGCCGAGGGTCGTGATTATGAATTATTTAAAAATATGAGAACATGTTCTAATACAAATATTTAATTCAGAAAAAAACCATACAAAGTGTTATAAACAAAATTATAACCAACAAATGCAAGACAATATATAAAGCTAAAGCAGCCCGTACTGGAGCACTGCACAAAGGCAAAGACAATTAAAAAAAATTGTAGAAAAAATATAATAAAAAATATTCAATAAGAAACAAACATCAATGAGACGGTTGAGGCTAGTAGAGTTTTAACAATTTGTTAATGTTGGGTTTCAATTTTGTGAACATAAGTCGTAAATCATCACACTCAGTGATCTGCTCTCTATTCCTTATTTAAGACAGTAAATTAGCTATTGCACTAAACCACGCTCAGGGAAATTTGATGAAGGAAACGCAATTATGAATTAATGTACTATTTCCCACGACCCAGAGTGGAGAGATAATATTGATTTTTGAAGCCAAAACTCTTGGTATCCATTTGTAAATTTTACTTTTAATTTTTCATTAGTTGTAAATTTTTCGAGTTTTTCTTCTAAGTTAGATGATTTTGCTGTATCTGCCTTTGCGAAAGGGTCTAAAACATAGCTTGGTATATTCATATTTAAAATCTTCTGGAATCGCTCTGTAAGATCAGTATGAAGAGCGTCCAGATGTTAACAGTAAGTAAATAAATCTTCCTGTTCTACCGATAACGCTGATAATGTCGGAAAATGGTTGTATTCACCTCTTCCTAGTTTTCGTTTGAATAGAAGAAGTTTTCCCACAAAAGCAGCTATGACATTTTTTGTTTTTATCAAATTCAACTCAATACCTTGCAATTTTAAATTAACATAATTTAATATTTTATGAAGGTCTGTCAAATAAGCGATGTTGTTTTTGAACGCATTTTCATAAGTGACATTACTAATCATTAACCTCTCTAGGGCCTATTTCTAACCAGTGTTGAAATAGGTATAATCAAGAAACAATATAATTTTTCAATTAAATCAATTTTTACTTGATGCCTCATATGGTGGTTACTCAAATTATTTTTTCGACTTTGCTTTTGATTTCTATAAATTAAAGTTCTGCATTGAAATGCATTCATTTTAAGTATTCATATTTGTGATTGCATCATTACTCTTTATAATTGTGTGACTAATACATTGCACATTTTCACAATAAACTGTCTCATGTGAGATCGAGACTATTTGGGGTTCACAGAAGTGTTGTGAAAAATAAAAATATAAAAGGATCGACAAATACCACATTTGTTGAATTATTTCCATCGCCCTATTCCTAGGGCATACCCTCCGTAACTTTTTATTTCTGACTGAAAACATTGAACCTGAATCTCTCATTAACGTCGCAGTGCTGGTCGGCGATTATGACCGACGGCCGTTCTCACCGATGCGACAATTCTATGCGAAAAACAAGGGGTCAAAATGGGTATTAGTGTTTTATAACGATTTTACTTAAGAATTCATTGCTTAATTTGCCCGCATCCAGGATCAAAACCTTCTGTTTCGAAATCATCTTACTATGAGCTACCACCGTTACGATCAGGTTTAATTTATATGTATTCCGTTTTCTCAACGGGTATTTCAATATAGTGGCTATATACTTATTTTTTTTTGCAGTCATATGTTTGTCCATTTTTTTAATAGCATTTTACAGAGGAAAATGAGCTTCCGAGCCCACAGGGAATAGGTGGTCATCGCCGCTCATGGACACACCCATCCCTAGAGGAATTACCAGTGCGTTGCCGGCCTCTTGGGTAGGAACAGGATATAAGATGGAGAGGAGATTCAAAAATGAGGAAGAGGGCGGAGGGAGGACTTTGCCACGTAAATACACCGATGTAAAAAATAAACGAAATCAAGTCCCGATTACGTAAAATCGAAATAAAATATGGATACAATGTAATATGTAATCAATAAAATTTCATAAAATATATAATTCTTTATTTGGGATAATGAAGAATGTATTGAAAACTACAAAATCCTGGAACCTAAGGAGTATATGCAGTCATAGAATTAGAAAATCCTCAACGCATCGCGCGACTTCCGCGCATAACAAAATTTTCATAATTCGGACTTTGCTTAACCACCATAGGTACTTTGTTATAAAGAAAATACCTTAATCAGTCGTTTTTCGCTAGTAACACCCACCCTTCGCTTCAGTCCCATAAACGGGTCAAATTATGCTCGGTTCTACATGAACACTACATTGCGATAGTTCTAGTAAACGGGCGTGGCGAGCTTCCGTTACTTCTATGCTTGGTGATTTCATCGTTATTATGTAACATTAGTAAGTACTTTTTGTTATTTTTCTGCCTTCAACTAGGAAATGAAATTTTAAAACAATGGAACGATTAAAACCGTTTCGTCACGACAGTAAATTCGGACATATCGGGTCGCTAACGTCGTTATTGTATAGTTTTTATGAGCTATAAATTTTTGAAGTTGACAATGGACGACATAGCGTATATTTATTAATAGGCTGAATGCTTTAAATATTTTTTTCAATCGAAACTTTGACGTTTTGCATTGAATCTCTTTTAAATATTAATTATAAAAATACAGAATAATAAAATATATATTATATTAGTTATAGATATCAGTTGTTGAACTTATATAAGCTACGATATTATTTTGTTTGTGTAATATAGACGTTAAAAGTGTTCAATAATAATGGAATCTAAATCAGTATTAAGCAATTAAATACAATTTTAATTTTGTCGAAAAATCTAGATAATATTGGTAGTCTATGATAGATGAAACATTATTTGCCACATTATTCAACCTGGTAAGTAATGTTTTTATTAGCACTCATCTCACGTGTAAAAATTGTCATCAGTAAAAGTAATTGTTTTTTATGTGACGTTATGTTTTATAAATATGGCAAATATGTTGTGAGATATTACCTATCGTTGAGAGCGTCAATATTTATCTCATTTATAGAATAAATGACAAATTTTATTCGCTTATCGCTTCATTTTTACAAGCGTCTATTTCACTTCGCATCATTATTAAAATGATATTCTTTAATGTTACAATCGAAGAGGAACAACATTACGTTTAGCGAAATTTAAAAATAAAGCGACTCGACTTGCACTCGACTAAAGTTTCGAATCACGATGAACTCAAACCAAAATTTCCAAACCACACCCGACCTAAAAGATTGTCATTCGCATAGTCATCTTTGTAAACTACAAAAAGCATTCAGTGAACTGAAGTTCCCATAATTCATATAAATATTGTAATAAAGATTATTGTAGAGCCTTTTCAATCGTATTTAGATTAAACCTGTGGTCATATTAGAACTCAGTTGGCGTTAACCTTTCAAGGTAAAAGGATTATGTCCTGTGCCCATGCATTATCCACTTTGAAACTAATAGTAATAAAAAACTAATTTTCATATTTCAAATAATCAGTGCATAACACGGAATCACAGTGTCTCAAGTTGCTGTGTTTTTACTTTTTCTATCGTACATTATTGTAACCATGAAAATGAGCTCTATGCGAAACAATTTTGTTTTATTAATAACTTATTTTTATTTTCATTATGTGGTATTATAATTTGAAAATAGAAAATAAGAATTTACAGTGTGTAATATTATAAATGATAAATATAAGAAGACATTAACTTTAAACTAGAACACAGCCAAATGTAAATGTAAGCTCAAAATACATTTTTGTCTAAATATAATATTACATTTAGAGAAAATGTCTTAAAATGCCAAACTATAATTTTTACCTAACAATGCCACAGAATGGTGCAAGTGAAAAACTATCAAACGCGGTAACTATATTTACTGAGTTTCAGCTAAATTTAAGCGAAGTGCAATTTTACTAATTTTGAAGACGGTTCTATGGCTTAAAAAACTGTGTTCTAAATTTCATTAGCTGGAAATAGTTGAAGTACAAGTCTAATGATTTTTGGAACGAAGTTCCTTACGGCGGGCTTGGAGGAGATAGGGATTTTGCTGCGCGACCGAACTGAAAAAATGTGATAGTAAAACCGTAAGAAAAAGTCCGTGGAATAAAACCGTTAAATGAGACGTGCGCAGGCGCAACAGTCGTATACACAAGCGAGTAGTGTATAACCTTTCTTCTCCCTCTTTCGTTTCTCTCTCTCTCTCTCTATTACCACTCCACCCCGCCATGCATAGTATATACTCATGAATTCATGGACAAGCACGTGGCTAATATTCACATTATAGATACATTTTACTCGTGAGTAGTCACGTTTATTTTCATATAATTTCAAATCGTCAAAACAATAATAAATATAGTAACAATGGCAAGTGAATTTTTCAAGTGACTTGAATGCAGTTGACAGTGATAATAGTGGGAAATTATTCTATTTCTATGTAATTTTGTGTTGTCAAACAAAAATAAAGAGACATATTTTGTCATTTTAGTTGATAATTTGAATTACGATTTTTTTTTATTTTACTTAATTTATTTTATTTCCTAAAATACTGAATTTCCTAAATACTTTCCTGTACTTAAATAAAAACTAATCAGCAAAATTTAAGAGAAAAATCAAGAAAACCTACATAAAATTGAGCACGATTTTTTTTTTGCAAATTGTGTCGATTCTACATTAGCCTGAAGGAACTTCGTTCCTACATGGTGTCCCACGACACCACTCGTTTTATACAATATAGAAGGATTATATGGAAATTCAATCTTCAAAAGCTAAGTATGAAGTTAGTGATCTGCCTTGTTCAGTATTAAAATCTACCTGGCGAGTAATCAGTACGCAAAGAAATAGCGCTATCATTGGTATATTGGACTTAAAAGTTATGCGTTCAAGTTGCTTTATGTTTCGGCAGGAACCACCCAAAAATGATCTGGTTGTTGACATGTTTACTAAATTTGAGAACGGCTGTGATTATAAATTTAAATAATATAAGTGGCATAAAATCGGATTCGTATGTTTATTTTTAAACTGTATCTAAAAAATCATTGGTTGTTTTATTCTTCTGGATTTGAGCTACATGGTTTTCGGAGTTTTAGTTTCAAATCAATATTTTTTATTTGAAGACTGTGCGTTTTCAACTTATTTTATACAAATAATAAAGCGCTTACTTTCACAGAGGTAAAAAAAAACAATTTTATGTTATAAGTTGCATCTGACAGATTTTATAAAATTTCGAAAATTGTATTGCTAAGAATATCTATTCCCAGATTTATCTGAACTATATTTATTTTCAGTGCCAAAAGGCAAATCATTTGCCGTTTCACAGTCAGGCATTATGTCACTTTGGTCGTTTGGAATTTGTCATTTGGAACAATTGGAAAAATTTACGCGATGCCCTATCTTGGCTTTCCACTGATACCTTGGTGATAAGATTGTTTGTAATTTACTTTAGACAACTTGTATTTTAGTAAGGCTTTTCTAATTCTGATTTTCTGGAAATACACAATGAAAGGGCGACTGTTTCGCCTAACTTTGACTTACTAAAATACTTCTAATTTTGACTTAATTTACATTCCTTAAGATTTACTAATTATTTAAGCATTTTATGATCGTAATAATAACTTTTTGTAGGGATGACTCTTTGGAATGTGACTAAGAAGTGCAAAATAAATATAAAATTAATAAGTGATTATAATATATATATATATGTATATATTAAACCTAGATTTAATGTATTTTTAATATAAAAAATACATTAAACCTAGACAGGCATTGCATGTGACTGATTTGTTCAGTATTTCAATTTCCAAACAGTAAAGCTTTATTAGTAAAGGCTTGCTTCATTTACATTGGCCATAATTATTACTACTATATTACGACTTTCCCTTTGATTTTATTAAATCAACCATAAAGAAATTCGTATCGTAATACTTACATTAAGTTCACCCATTAATATAGAAAACTGATCGTTACTTGGTCTTAACATAGTAAGTTCAAGTAAAATAAATTGACTTACTAAATGAGCAATTAGCTGTTTTCCGTAAAAAAAATGAAATTAAAACAGCAATCTAACGCTTATTAATAGTAAAATATTTTTCGATACCATTACGGGGTCCAATCACAGTATTTCGTAAATCTTACCCAGTAGATAGTATCTGTGTTAGTTATTGGCATTTAATCTAGCAAAATATTTTTTTATTTCACCAAACACATTAGCATCAAATAGAATAATAATACACAAAAATTATAAACAGATAATAAAGGGTGAATATTTCATTACCAATTCGTTATGAAATATTGTTATTACCATTCATAAATCCTGAAACCACATTTCATAGATCACAGTATTTATGAAAATGTTGTTTTGGGGTTTCTTCGTTACTATGGAAGAGTAATTCTTAGTATTATCTCAACAACTAATAATATTTATGGTAGTCATTGTGGAAGAACATTTACAACATTTTATTGAAACATGCAGGGAGAAGAATAAGTGACATTTTCATAATGTAACGATACGAAATTAAAAGCTTAAAAGCAGATTAAATTAAAAAAAAATTATCTGCAACGACTTTTATATTTTCTCGAACAAAGTGATATTTGGCTAAACTGTTACTTTGCAAAAGAATTTACAAGGGTCTTTTTAACTTTTTATTCATCGTAAGGAAATCAAGCGTTGATCACTATCGATATAAATAATTGCAAGACACGAAATTTAGTAAAGGAACAAGAACTACATTGAGCATTGCAAATAAAAACACGATTTGATGATCACTTTTAATATCATAATAAATGTAGCAACGAAAATCTTAAGCTGCTGATTGTACTCGCAAATAACTTGTCTTTATCACTGTCACCTGAAACCGGTTGCAACAAGAAAAAAAAAGGAGGGCAATAAACTTTTGACACTGTACGCGAGAGTGTAACGCCTTATTTCTTATTTCCAAAATAAATAAGAATATTATTTACAAACTGTAACACTTATGGATTTTTGTGTCTCAGCCCTATGTAAATAATCCATGAATTAAGGACGTGCCTGGGAAAATGATTTCAGGTGGTATGATTTCAAGTTGTTGTTTCATTCGGTCTATGAATTTTATTCCTTCATTAATTTTCTATTTAGATTAAAACACAAAAAAATCTTCTAAATGCGATAGCGTAAGCTAAATGTATTTGCACTTATTGTTCAAATGACTTGGTAATTTTAAAGAATAGCAATATTGAATTATTTTAAAATAAATATTAATTTAATACCAATATTATGAAAATTTTTAAAACCTAAAGAGCGGTGTCGTTGAACATCCGATAAGAACAAAGTTCATTTCGCTATAATATTAAATAATAACAATTTTTATTATTAAAGAATATATATGTATTATTTATGAATACATGCACATTATGTATTATTAAATAAATATCACATTGAAGGAACGATAATAAAATTGTGCACACTTTTTAAGTTTTTATTTACTAGGTTATGAACATAAACATTTTTTTCTTAATTATTACTATAAAAATAAAAACAGTTTATAAAGTTAGTCATTACATTCTACATATATATGAATACACTGCCGACATGCGTCGCACGTCTATACTGCAGTAATATGCCCATACAAAGGCATACGCTTGTTTGAAAGTTATAGCATATTTTATATATTTAGTAGTTACATAGAATATAGTAAACGAATGTAGAGAAACCAGTCGCTCGTCAGCGCCAAGCACACTTTTACGCACTCTCTCTCCTTCGTCACTCCGGTTTGAAAATGTCAGTCAAGTACTTTTCCCATATAGTTGTCATTCGTTCAATAAGGAACTTCGTTCCAAACAGTGAGAAGATTTGATTCGTTCGATCAGTTAATTTTTAATGCAATGTCGCCTCTGATGGTATTACTGTGACAATTCGTCGATAATAGCTGAAGTATATTACAAGTTTTGGACATAAATGTATCAAAATATCTTATAAATACTAATTCTATCATTGTTAGTAGTACATTCTGTCGGTTCGTTGTTAATTTGCAGTTGAAATTATTCTAGAAGAAACGTAATCGATACCAATGATTTATCTTTTGCAATATTTGCATTCAAGCCCCCACCTAAAGTCGATATCAATTCATGTTTATCGTTTCCAAAAATTACTTAGATTCTACTACTGTATGGAAATTATTTCGCATTTAAAAAAACGCACGACACGTCTTCCGTAGTGAACGACACCGCATGCGCTACAGGTGTACGAGCTCGGCGAGTGAGAGAGAGAAAGGATCTCTTACGAGTAGTAAGAGAATTGCAGGGTTACGAGCGTGTGGCGACCGCAGCCGGTCTGACCCACCGCTGTTAGATGTTGTACATACAAATGTAATACGATGCTTTGTAATAAAATTGGATAGATAAATTAAGTAGATTTCACCTGTAAGGTTTCTGATCAGATGACGACTACTGAATCCTAATTTGTGAGTGTCTTAATAACAGCCAATGTTTAGGGTTCTGAAACTAAGGAAGAAAACGCAAAAGTGTCGTCCGCAGGGCCGTCTCCTTATTTGCTAATGAACTTCTTCGAGAACAGAGAGAGATATCATGATGAAATTGATACTTAATATCAAGGTCTACTGCCTCATTAAAATTCAAGTTTCCAGTTCAGTGCAATAAAATCATACGACCTTTCAAACGCGGATTTTTATATTAACTAACTGATCATTTAGTTCTATATAATGCTTCCCACTGACCTTGAATTTAAAAATTTGATACCAACGAAGGTTCTTGGATAAGCAAAATTGGTATATCTCTATAAGTAATGAAATATAAAACGAAAGAATTTTAAAGTTTTATGATGCAAAAAATAAAAAATAACTCGCGTATTTACCTGTAACATTTGATATTAAATTATTTTTTCGTATTTACCTTATTTCTTAATTACATTTGTTTTATCTCTTATTATAGTAATTAATATTGCTCGTAAAATAAATCAAGAATGCTTAAGAAAATTCTAGTTTTACGTATATACTAATGTACCTTCTTCAATATCAAATAGGAATAAACGTATTTATAACTGAAGTTACGGAGTAAAAATGTGCATTAATAAAACTTCTTTGAAAAGTTATAATAGCAGCAAACTTTTAAAATGTCACAAAACACGAACGCATGTTAGGCGAATTTCAACACTACCAAGTATTTATCATTAAATTGCATATTCGATGAACAGCCAAGATCTACAGATGTTGTCTTTAATGTATCGGTGTACGTTGTGTTTTAACAGTTTTAGCACGTGTCTTATTATTACATGCATATATAACATACAATACACCCAAATATAGAGAAGCAATTAATGACTAATGTTGTGAACATTTTTTCAGTTCATCATTATATATAGTAATAGCCATTGTAGGAATAACTATTGATTTTTCCAAAAGAAAATGTATATGAATTCATATTTTTTTATTTATATTTGCTCTCGATGTATATTAGTCTTATTAACTTTTCAAGCATGTAAATAACTAACGAAACGCTAAAATAAGTTTGTTTTTAAAAATTTCATCGGAATCAATGAACAGTCAATTCACAAGAAAATACGATAGAATTATAAGGTTTGTTAGGTTTTAAGCATTTTCTGAAACTACTGTTACGATCGGTTACGATCATATCGGAATTTTAATTAATAGAAGTGCTATTAATTAAAAGTACCTATACAATATGCATTATTAAAGAGTGCATTATGAACACAATGATTGTCAAAAGAAAACTAATCTCATAGCATTCGAATCTTGATACATAGGGTCGGGGAAAAAGTTTTTCGTATTACATATAAAATTAATCCATAGCAATGACATATACATATGCCATTTTGTTCAACAACTTATTACTGTGTGGCAGTAACACAATACCATTGCTGTAGAAATTTTGGGACTTCTGATCAAAACAAAGATAAGTAGTTTTGATAGTTCTTTCAACCTAAAGAATTCTGACGAAACGAAACTGGTGAAAATCTGAGGCTGCAAGGTCAGGACTATATAGTGGATGCATTGACACTTATCAACCAAACTCTGTCATTTTCTGTGTTCCTAAATATTGTATTTCGTTTATCAACATAGTTCGCAACAACATCACAGTGTCAAGAGTTGTTAGAAACGCTGAAAAACTAAATGCCCTTTCTGATGGTCGCGCTTGAATACCGGCCTTCTTTATTGTCGCTTTTCTGATAGGTTATATAATGAATAACTTTGACTAGTGAATAAAGATAATTATACGTATTGAATAACTGTAATTTTAGATATTGAATAGCTTTAGGTAGTGCTTTAAATATGAAAGGTCAGCTGTCAACTGTTCATATCGGTGTGTCATAACATAGATTTTTTCTGGAGCCGTGATTTATGAATTATTAAGTAGCACGACTTGGGAAAATTTTATTACAAGGTGCCTGGATATCGATAGATCTACAGATATTTGATGTGTAAAAATTTAATCTGTTGTTTCTTTATAGGTGTTCATTAAGGAAGCCTTTTTGAATACAACGTGATTTTAAGGTTAAAGTCACATTGCATTCATTATTCGATAAGAATTTAAAATAACTTCCATTAGCTATGATATTCGATATTGTTATATTTGACTATCCCTTAATAATTTCTATCTTTGTCACTTAATAAGTATTTCAGTATCTTTTGGTCTTGTGTTATTGCATATTAACAAGTTATTATAATTTTACTTCAACCATCAAATAATGGTGTTGCTTATGCGTTAAACTATTTATCTAATAGTTTAAAGTCACGTTGTAATGTCACCTATTGAAACACTTGATTTTGTATTTTTAATGTGTGTTGATGTTTGAATCATTCATCAATAGTTTTTAATATGCAGTTATAAATTGCCCATTGTTCGAGTTGTTTTGGTGGCTATTTAAAATTTTAGTACTGTACGCAAATACGTCTATACTTTATACGTTGGTCCGATCGGTATTGTAATGATCTATGTTTTTCTTCTAGCGCATAGCAATCAAGATATATTATTGCATTAATAAATGTTATTATACTTACGTATTTTCAAAAAAATACAAATGATTAATGAATGTGCGGTATGAAATCCTTCGTTAAAGTCTACGCTCAATACTAAGAAGAATATTTCTTACGATGCCTTATACCAAGTTGTCGCAAAATTTGTTGGAAAGGGTATATAATTTAAAGTAAAGCTTAAAATTTATATATATGAGTGGTTAGCGGACAATTATTACTCAAATATTTTTTCTTTTTTTGGGGTTCCGTAATCAATACGCCAATCTTCGTAGTTTCATTCATTCCGCTGAACGTTCGTCCGTCCGTGTTCCAGAGCTTGGCTTAGAGACTTAGTTTACTAGAAATCTGTAATTTGGTGCAGATATACATATTAAACACATCGATAAGGCGGTAGAATAAAATTTAAAAACCATTTTATTGGTCCTCCCATATACAAAAGGGTTTGAATTTTTTCTACTACTATAGCACCTAAGTAGGCTTTAAAATATACTTGGCGAAGTAAAACGAATTACGTACAAATTCATTGAAAATTGCTTAGAATAAATTGTTGGTTGTAGAATAAGTGATAAATATAAACTTATGCCACGTAAAATTATGGAAATATAAAATTATAACATTGTTAATACCTGTCCTATGTGAGCCCGTTTTCGACGTTATCAGCCGTGAAAGTGTGAACTTAATTAAAGTATCAAACAAAAACCTCCTTCTAGGTCCTTTTTGTTACGTGGTTGCGCGTTGTGCAACCACGAAACCCTACAATTCCTCTGGTTGGACACGCACTTAGTCGGTTTTTGTAATACGAAAATTTTTCGATTTTTTATGGGTGGATAACTTTCATGTCTTTGGAAAAAATGGTATTTTTTCACACATTTTGAGTAATATCGAAAAAAACTTTTGATTAAGAACAAATGGTATCACTAATCCTTAAAAAACCTTTTTTGTATTAAAATCCCTACTAGGAACACCAACAAAAAAAATCATTACACAAACAGTCTTTAAATTGTCCAAAGTTTAATTATATTTTGGAACCAATTTCAGAGAGTGATAATTAGAAAAAAAATCTGCTTTAATTCATAGGAGTATCGTTTTCTGAGACACTCATAGCTATAAATTCCATTACGAGAATTCGTTTTCAAATTTTGGAACCTCGATGAAAGCGATCACAAAGAAAAAACATCAACATCTGGCAAACAGTAACTAAATAAACTTTGTGACGGATCAGTGCATTACAGATCAGACAATTACGGGGAGAACGAATCGAATGGACATTCAACAATACAAATTACTTTGATTTTGTAACTAAATAGATTTAAATGCAGTTGTGCGATATGAGGATGAAAATATTTCCTTACATTCTAATATATTCAGTAAATTTAGTAAATTACTCATATTCATATTCATAGTCACATTTATTGTTCAATGAACGTGATATAAATTATATCATACTCATTCATTCATTGAACAATTTAGCCCACAACATTTTGAAGTGTGCTTAGCATGGGTTAGAGAGCATTCTACAGATTATTTAGAAATTAAGAAAAAAATTGATTAACTAGACAACTTTTTAGACATTAGATATTTTTTTCATTTAATATATATCTAAAAAATTCTCATGATATTATTTTTCTAAAAAATACGTATATACTTTTAAAAAACATCATGGTCATGTATGGAACGTAAATTTTCAAAATGTATGTAAAATAAATTGTATGAAATCGCTTAATTCCTATTATTACGGAACCCTAAAAGTAGAGGAAGTTGATTAATCATTTCGAGGTATTTCATTAGCGTGCAATTAAAATCTGAGTAGTGCAATTAATTTTTTCACGGCATTCTGCTGTCTGATTTTAATATTCTGGTTACGTGTCATCAATCTATTTGGAAGTTGTTTAAGAGAGATTTTAGGAATATCTTAAGTCTTACGACGGATTGCATAGAAAGTAAAATTAATTCGTAAACGTATTCTACAAAATTTGACAGGGAATATATGGATAATCCTTTAAATTTTCGGCTTAGGTTTGAGAATTACGTTTTTACTTTAGGTCCAACCCGCCGTTAGTCTTTGGAATGTCACGAAAAATCAAATTATATCTTTCATGACAGGGTTAATGAAATAGAAATATTGTTTATTGTTATTTACCATTTAACAAAATAATTTATTATAAATATAACAAATAATTGTTAATCACGGTACACAGAAAAGAAGTCATTAGCATGACTAATTAATTTTTTCGTTAGATATCTTAAAACTGATTTTTTTGTGATCATCGAAACATGCTACAAAAATGCCCATATTTTTAATGTGTCCCTCATATTGACGGTTCAAGGTCAGAGTTTATGGTTTTGGGCAAGATATACATTTAGTATCTTATTAGTGCCATTTAGTGCCTGTCATGTCAGAATGAGTACAAGTTTATTTT
>BGZK01002954.1:0-36224 GCA_005406025.1 Eumeta japonica | reverse complement strand
TCGGTATTTAATTGTTTTATAGATGGGTATGTAATGTGTTGATGATATATTCTTTAACTTTTGTAAAGAAACTGACAATCATTCTCTTCAATGCATTTGTACATTTGTTCCATAGCAATATCTACCATCAAAATTTGAGAATAAATTTTTTGTCGACAAAATTGTTGGTTCTGCAAACCAACGAACACAAATAAACAAAAAAAAAAATAAGCACTTTAACATTTGTTCTATGTATTGCTGTAAAAGAAATGATTTACGATAATAATGTGTTGTATAAAAGAAGTAGTATATTCATTTCGTGCATCAACACTTAACAAAAGAGTGAAAAACATTTAATATAATACGAGCTTTTGCCCGCAGCTCCGCCCGCGTGGACTACGATATTTAGACCGTTTTAGAAGCGTTCGTGGCGTTTATTCATATTTTTCCCACACGATCATTTTAAATTACCTCTCTATTATTTAGAGATTAAACTGTATATTTGGTTCTACACAACCAACAACTTCATAACAATCAGTTAAACGATACGGAAGTCGGTACATTGCAGCGCCACCTGGTGGTGAGTTACGACAATGGAGATAACTTAATCATTTTTCCCGTAAAAAAATATATATACATAATGATTTTAATGATAATCGGTTGAAGGAAGGAAAAGTCGATACAGCAGAGCTCCGCCTGGTGGCGAGCTACGTCAATGGGGATAGCGTAAAAACCGTCTCCGTGAAAAAATACATATACATACCAATTTTCATAATGATCGGTCAAATAGTTTCTGAGTCTATCGATTTCATAATATACACATCCCTCTTTATATATTATATTATACTTAATATTACATTGTAACCTTAAGATAATGACACTAAATATAACGATTTCCTTGATTTAATAAAGTTTTAAAAATCTTTTAGGACTGCACGTAAGAATTAATGTAAAATATACCTCTAGATTGCGAATATATTTGTAAAAGATCTCTTTATAACAAATTTTAAATCATTGCAGAATATAAAAAGGAAGTATTATTTACCTCTATTTAACGATTTTCTTAAGTAAAATCTCAATGACTCCCACAGAAGTAGCACTTCCTTCTGCTCCCAGTCTCTCGAGAAGAGTACTCGGGGTTACATTGGGACGTGGTCCAATGGACTGGAGGTGGTGCGAAAAAGAAGTACACACGTGTTTTCATATGAAAAGGTTTAAGTGTTCGCGTAATGTTCAACGCGACGTGTCAAGTACTTCCCACTTAGGTAAGCCCCACACGCACTACCGCCCGCTGACTGCCGAACGACAGCGACCCGTGAGCGCGAACGGCCTCGGTCTATGCGCCGACTGATTGCGGCATATTTGAAATATTCAGTTTAGTCGTCAGCGTCTGTAATGGACTTGTGAATGGGGATTTTCGATGCTGACATGGCCCGCCATTCTACAGGTTTATTTTATTGAAAAACCTTAATTGAATATGAGGAATTTTTCTTATAGACGTTTTTCTGTTTCGGACGCCTGCTAACAGGAACATTCGAGCAGTAGAATCAACACTTTAGCGTTAGAAACGTGTCAGCACTCTTTTGATATGGCACTATACATATTTTTAACCGCAGCCCTGTGGAGGGGTCCGCCAATCAGACCCAAAAACGCTTGGTCGTGCGATAGACGGTCTTGTCTTCGATCTCACTCGTCATAAAGCACTGATTCACTTGTAAATTTAAAATTATTTTGATTCCTCTCAAAATCGTTATTGTGAAATAACATATTGTATATGGCGTTAGTTTTTGGAAATTTATAATAAAAAGCTTGCCCTTGATTGCAGTTAAGATAAATTAAAAATTGAATGCTCGCTTAGGTGTTTGACATTTGCCAATCCTTGTGAATCGATATTCATTTTATTCGATGAGTGTTCGCAGTACAGAAACAGATTTGGTGGTCAGCGGTAAGTTGTATGCAGCATTTCAATGCATGTTGTAGGCAAGGCTCCGTTATTGTTAGAAACAAATGCTTAAAAAAATAATAGAAACCAACTAATACATTCTCTTTTCAGGGAAAGAATTTCGCGATTTTAAATCGTCCATGCTTGTAACAAACACGTCTACAACAGCACAGTTGAACTTCAAACTAAGATACGTACGAGCGATAAATTAAATGTACATATATTGTAAGCGAATGAGGTCTTTTTGTGAATTTTTGTTATTTTCATTTAAAATGAAACATGAAGAATATACTAGAACAAGTAAATAATTTCTTAATATCGATAACATGTATAATAGTTTTCCAGACAAATATAAAATACCGGTTGGTTTAAAAAATTACAGTAACAAGAATTCACCAATTATGTAAAGGTTTGTTCGTCTCGTTCGAGATGAACGTTAAATATTTAACGTTCATTGCTGAATACCATCTCCTTATATTTTCATGACACTTGGTCCTGAACCACCAGTAACCCACTGGAATTGCTATTAT
The DNA here is from genome assembly GCA_005406025.1 of Eumeta japonica. Classification (NCBI taxonomy): domain Eukaryota; kingdom Metazoa; phylum Arthropoda; class Insecta; order Lepidoptera; family Psychidae; genus Eumeta; species Eumeta japonica. The sequence goes on along the minus strand of BGZK01002954.1, from coordinate 33,773 downwards.
CCAAAGAAGGGTGACTACTGAACCAGAGAAAACATTTAAAATTTAAACATTACAAATTTTTAAGGATAACTCTATATATTGATATATTACGGGTGCCAATTTTGGTTTTAATGAAATATTTTTAAAACATTTTATGGAGGCACGGAACCCTTCCAGTAGGAGTCCGACTTGCACTTGACCGATTTATATATGTCCAATAGTTTGATTATTTTCAAAATCAGATAATGATGAAGCACAATTTACGGACTCGTATCGACTGCAAAATATTCGTCTTTACATTTTAAAGATTTTGTAGGAATTGGGAATTTTTTCCTCTTTTAAATATGTGAATTATATTTGGCGAGGATTGTGTTATGTATATTTCGAACACGTTGTAGAATTGATAATACAAAAAAAATACTGCCCTTTTTAGATATCCCATATATTTTTTTATTCATTTCATTAGATCTGTTCCTAATTTTTAACTTAAAACATATTTCTAGATAGAATAAATAAACACTATACTATTTACAAAAATTTAAATCATTAACTATGTTTTTATGTGAGAAACAATATTTTATTGCAATTTAGAATTATTAATGTTTAATAACTATAATCTTACCAAAACCAAAGAGACCGATTGAAAGAACAGAGATGAGTGGATCCAGTCTGAATTCTCAAGAAGGAATGAAGGCAGCGCTAGTGACTACAATGGTGTCACGTCAGACTGATCGCGCGACAGAGAAAAAGATATAGGGCTCTTTAGGATGAAACAGCGTAAGCGCCAAATTCATAAAAAAATATAAAGCAATTAAATAAAAACTGAAACATATAAAATCTAAAACGCGATGAACTCTATACTATGTATTTTGCGAGCTAATAATGCAAAGTTCCCAACACGCGTAGGCTGACAAAGGCACGATTTTTTTCTACGTATAAGACGTGTGCTCGTAGATGAAAAGTCGTAACATATTGCAGACTCTCGAACTACAAGTAAAAATAAACAAATTATTTTTTAATATTATTTTTTATTATTATTATTTTTTAATATCCCCACTACGAGGGGAGAAAGAAGAGGAGCCGGAGCCACAATACGAAGAAATACCTTACGTGAGGAATGTACTACAGCCGGTAGTTAATAATAAGGTAGACGAGTATGTAACAGTACACCTAGACCCAAAGGAAAAGCAAGTAGTTGTGTAAAAAAATTATTAGTTTGTTTACAAACTAATAATCACAATGTTTACAAATTGTAATACTATATGCATCGGGACGCCTAAACATAGTAGCAGTTTTTTTTTTAGAAATCCTCTAGCAGTATGTAGGATTTCAGCAGAAACTTTGATGGAAAGGCAAAGAGGTGATGAATTTTGTAGACGTACTCTAGAATATTTAGGTAGAAATGGAGGTAGGTATAGAGACTTTCTTGTGAGAAATGAAGTTTTATATAAGAGGATAGATTGGTTAGGGCATAGAAAAAATGGTAATAGTTTTACCGAGGTGTATGTTGGATGACGTGTTGCAAGAAATGCACGATGAATCTTGGACAGGGGGGCATTTCAGATTAACGAAAACATTAGCAAAGTTAAGAGAAACATATTTCCTGAAGAATGCTGAGAAAGTAGTGGAAAAGCATATCGCTTCATGTCGTGTATTTTAAGAAAGAAAGAAAGTGAGCAATCAGGCTAGATTGCAACCAATTGGAGTACAGGGTCTTTTAGAAAATATTGGAATTGACGTAGTTGGGCTCATTAGAAGGTCCATGCGTAGTAACAAATATAAAATAACTGCTATAGAGTATGTCTCTAAGTATATTATCACAAGAGCTATTCCGCGAGTCACTGCTGAAGCGATATCAGATTTTTTAATTAAAGAAATATTTTGTAAATTTGCTTCTATACACGAGGTAATATCCGACCGAGGTACTGTATTTTGCTCGAGATTGATGAGAGACACGATCGGAGCATTCTGGTCAATATCATGGTTTGCTACTGTGTTTCACCCACAAACCAATGGTTCGATAGAAAAATTTCATAGAACGCTTTGGCAACTATTATCAATGTATGTCGACAGTGATTATAGAGAGATTGGTGTACATTTTTACCTCTAGTGACATTTTCGTATAACGTAACTGTACAGAGCACTACAGGGATATCTCCCTATATATAAATTTTCGGCAGAGAGCCGACCTTCCTTTTAGATAATCCAGTTGGGCAATGTATATAGATCATAAAATGACATGGTTCAGAGACGAGGGTTTGTAAATAACATTGTTAATAGGGCTCTTGTAAATATTAGAAACAAGCAGTCGAAACAAAACAATTAGCTACGATAGGGGTAAAAGATTTTCAGAGTTTTAGGTATGACGTAAAACTTGGTAATGGTATATGTGCCTACAAGAGTGATAGGTAAAACATTTAATTCAATGCGATGTTATACAGGGCCGTATAGAATTGTAGAAAAATTATCGAGTGCCACGTGTAAAATAGGGTCCCTCAATTACTCGTATGTCTATGCCACGATGACATTATCAACTTTGAAAATATATATTGTAAATACCGGGAAAATAAATGATTCTGTTTAAACTTAATGCATAACGAAATATAAGGATAAACATGAGGTAAATGATTATTACCTCGCGGTCGAATTAGCAAAATGTGTTGACAATATAATAATGTGAATTTTGTAATTTAACATCTTGTCCTTTTTATGTTACATGTCCTGTGTGAGAGCTAGTGGACCTCCAGGCGGCCGACGCCGCGCTCAGCGTCTGAAGGGATGATAAAAAAAAAGGAGAGAAAAAAAGAACTAACGTGACCTGTTTTCTTTTAATTATTAAAGGTTATATGAGAGAGGTGAGGTATGGAAGCGAGGTTCCGTTTGCGAAGGGAGGCAACTATACTCGTAGGGTTGCGACGGTTCGTCCGTGCGGTTCGCTTTCCGACATGAATTGGATTGGGAATGATGATTGATGGTATGATCAGAATTGTTTTCTCACACAACACATAGTTTCAGATGCTGAAAAAAACCTGAGAGCGGGGCGGCGCTTGAACGGTGCTGGCCGAGCCACTGCGGCTCAGTGGCGGCCGACATCTTCAGGCAGCCCCACACGCCTTCAGGATGTCCACCAACTCCAATTTATACGACGATAATTTTTTTAAGTTGGAATATTTCAATACGAGTAGTATGTTTAGTCTTTCTGAATGGTCGTCTACTTTTTTATGCGTTTTTGGTAGATGAATACATCCTGGCAGTGTGGCTACGTTTTATGTGAAAGTAGTAAGCATATCGTCACCGTAAACGATTTAAATCCTAAATCGAGTCATGCCAAAGGATCTAGTGTGAATTTGACGCACCGCTTTGCATGTCCGTCGTTCCGCATATAGGTAGGGCTCAGTATGAATGATGTGAATGGCTTGAGACTTGTGCAAAAAATACTTGCATTTTTTTAGAAGGAAGGGAATGATGTAGTAGGAGTAGGCGGCATGTGAGGTATCCGACCTTCATGCTCGCGGGTTCGCGTTCAATTTAAAATTAGAGTAGAACAGCACATTCGAATCCGAGCTCGCGGATAACAAATGAGTAGGACTAGAGAGAAATACAGAGAAAGGGGACGAGGGCTGATGCCCGAGTGCGCAAGTTTCATAGTGATAGAAAAGTGGATTGTTGTACTAATTTAATAAGTACAGCGTTGAGAAATCATAGAGAGAAATATTGAAGAACCGATCAATAAATATATTGATCTTAAATGAAAATACTCTTTCATTTCGAATACTCGGATCTTTGGTCTTCATCCAAGATCTGCTAGGTACCTCCCTCAGAGTAACATCCCACAATATATATAGATAAAACAAAAATTCTCAGATCTCAGTACTACATGATCTCTGGATATATTGAAAATGAACGCAATAACAAAAGGAATAAGATAGTAGGAATTAAAACAAAAAATTAAAGTGTGGCACTCGGAGACTGCCGCAGTAAAACTATTGCATAGCATTTTTTATTAACTTATGCAATTATAATTATTTATGCAGCATTTTTTTTTCTTTGATATTAATTCAAGTTTTCATCACTTTCTTCATTAATAAATGCACTTTGTTTATTTATATTTAAAACACCTTATACACAAATTTTACGCATATAGCTATTCACCAGCAATTGCTATTCACTGTTATACGTAGGTACACCTATGTATACATATATACCTACATGTATATTTACGGGGCAATGCGGTGAGTGTGGCATTATAAAGATATGATAGATAACTATACACCTATATACTTTCTCACAAACAGCTGCTTACGTATTCGTCCAATTTCGGAGCAGCTCGTCTCGATCCGTTCGAGCTTTGTACAGTCGTACCATACACATACACGTTAAGTGAACGCTCGGCCGAGCTACATAGTAGGTGGAGTGGGGGGTGTTAGGTTTTATTTTCGTTACGGAATTTCTTGATTCGGTCGCCTCGTTCAAAGCCCGCGATAAAAGCTATGCAATAGCTTGAAATCAATCAAACCTAATTTCCAAAGCAAAAATTATTGTTTTAACAATTCCAATCAAAATCTGTAGATATGTAAAATTAATGTTTTAGGTCATTATACTCTAATCTCGACACTCCTGTTCACATTCGACGCAAATCATAAGTGCTTAAACGGCCTCTAAAAAAAACTCACTCCAAAAATAATCATTATTCTCCAAAAATGAGATATGGCGCTCCAGATATTGAATCAGTTATACTGACGGGAAATTATTACATCGATATTCATTGACGGATTCATGCATCCAGTCCTTTCGGGAGAGATCGCAATTTGAATATTTAAGTAATTTTTGATCACGGGATAAGTGGAACATCCCTACACGCCCTATCACCGTAAGGACAATACTGGTAACAGATATAAGTAGTGGCCACTGGAAGTTACGATCGACGTATTTCTTGTAAACGATGGCGTAATACGTGTAGTTTGAAGTAAAAACCAAAAATAACACAAGCGACTTCCAGTATGCTTGTCAATTTGCCTTCCAATAAATTTGTATTTTTTTTGTATGTTTCTCTTTGTTTTTTGTCCTTTAATATTATACAAATAATATAAGTTTAATTTATTTTTACTGTCCATTTATTTTGTCCGCATGTATTCTACACACATTTATTATCCTCTTCTTCATCCCCTCCATCTCTTGAAGGGGTCCTTCAAGGGGTGGGCATGTTGACACCTGTCTCGTTCTAGTTTAAATTTAACATAAGCGTTTGATTTTATTAATTATTTCTGCCCTGAAGAAACATATTTTTCTTCCTTTACCTTATATTTCTCTCCTAAACGATCCGTCCGTCCGCTCCATAAAATGAATTTAAAAAAAAAATCAAAACCGTCTTCAAAAACATATTCAAATATTTTTTTGAATCCGGTTCCAGCTAAAAATAAATCAAACACAACACACAATTTACAAGAATAATATCTCCATTTTGACTCAATATTTAACGTTTCATATGTTTATTGATTATATGTTATTTTTGTTTTGCTTTATCTGGAACCGATATCAAGAACAAGTGTAGTGGCTTTTGAAGACTGTTGAATAAATTATTTAAATAGGTTTTTGAAAATGGTTTAGATTATTTTATAAATTCATTTTATTTCACATTTTTGAGTTATCGAGTAGTTATAACTTTATGATTCACTTACTTACTTTGCATGTGGATTAAGCTATGATTAATAAAATGGGCTAGATATTTCCTTAACGTATGTACCGAGAAAGGAAAAAAAGCAATTCTGATTCCGAATTTAATGTTCACTTTGACCATTCTAGGGTATTTAAATTCTTAGTTAGAATACAACTATTAAATTATTCTTATACAAAACTATATAAATTTTTCTTATTCTTAAGAATGTATATAATAAAAATCGAAATCGGTTCTCAATTGACGAAATTATAGCTGAACATACATAAAAAAAACATTGAGACAAACATATACCTCCTCTTTTTTTTGAAATCGGTTAAAATAATTTGCAGCCAACATGCATCTAATGACAACTCCAAGAAGCCTAAAAGACGGCTATGATACATTTTTTTTTATTATGAAGTTCGGGTGCCTACTTTTTGGCTACATCATTAGATTAGTTCCAAGGTACCATTTTCCTCAAAATTATTTATTTAAATATGCAAAATCGAGATGTCTTATCGCTACCCGTCAAATACTTATTATTAAGGAGTTCCGTGGATATATGGCCGTCTTTTTCATTAGTTCTACGTCATCAAATGATACTTCCTATAAGCAAATGTGTGACTTATAGCTAAATACAATATCACTATATGCATTCCTATAATATTTTGAGGATGTTCCTCAATTACTCATTAATCTCATCACCAGAAATGAATTTTAAAAAACTTAGACCAACCAGTAATTTACAAATAAAAGAAGAATTCAAATCGGTTGATAAATGACGGAGTAATTAATAAACACACAAAAACATAGTCAAATCGAGAACCTCCTCCTTTTCTTAAAGTCGGTTAAAAGTGTGCTCGATATACCTGCCGTCGCAACGCACGCACGCGCCAACATAAACCCTTTACCAATCGCATAAAAACTAACGGTAATTCAAGGTTAGCTGTGCAGCTCATATAACAGGGTCCCGGAAGTGCTGCCCTGAAGGGGTGGTGTGTTAGAACTATTGCGGCCGTTCTCCGCGGAGGAGATGAGTCACCCTGACCTTGAACCGAAAGGCAGTGTCTCTGTCTTCCGCTCCTGGCTGCCTTTCCTTGACCACGTCGTATTCATAAAAGCGTCTGCCGGCACGACGGATCATGGAGTTTGTAAATTGTCTTTTTAGTCGCCGAACCACTACACTGCAGTCTCCTTCTGAGAAGTGGTACTTCCTTTTATTTTACATTTTGGGAAACTGTTTCGGGATTTCAATTTTTGAAAAATTGAATATAGACGTCAACAACAAATTATAGTTGTATTCTGTCACGGCATTGCTTGTGTCAGGCATTCTTTAAATTATGAATTTAATTGGATATCCTAATTATTAAACTTAAAATATTACTGATAGACGTGCTATGGTTGACCGTTCATAATTTGCAAGGGAGCCGATTTAAGAAAAGGCCACATAAGCTTGTCCAGCTTGTATGAGCTTAAGTCGCATAAAAACTTTGCAGGGTTTTGCTATTTGTGGACTCAACCAAAGAAAGTTTAATACCGCGACAGATCAGTTTTAGCACAATGGCAAAATTGAGAAGCAGTATTTGGATACTTTAATTTTATATTAATTGCTGTTATTTATTATTTAAAAATAATTGAGTATACAAAATACTTTACAAATCTGACTTAAAGCTACTATCAATAATTAAAATGCACTAAACTATACCGTAATATTTTACTACCGATTTTTTTTCGTAACCTACAGTATACTATATCATTTACATCAAACTGCATTCAACACCCTACTCTATTGTACTAAATTAACTTGATTCCCATGAACCACCCCCCACATTCTCAATTTGTTCTCTATACCAAACATAACCGTGTCTTTTACATTTAGCCCTGCGACATTGAAGGACCAGAATCGGAATCAAGCCGGGTTCGGAATCTAAAGCAGGAATCGAGAGTGAGACAGATGGGCACCAGAGCGCAAGAGGGATTAGGACTGAGAACGGGGTTGTGGACGGGATGACGATCGGGGCTATAATCGAGAGCATGGTCGATCGGTGCAAAAGATGAAAGAACTTATTCAATGCGCATGGACGGCACCGCGGCCGGAAACTAGTCTGTCTATCTACAATTTATTCATGGAGACCATTCCAATGAGCCCAAGTGCAATACCTCTGCTGTAACTTGGTGAGAGAGTTCGGTATCCCGCAATAGAAAACAACTTACACGGCAAAATCTGGAATAGAGATCAGACTGATGGGAAATGTCATAAGATGTATTGTAACTACTGTCAGAGGTATACATAGTAAGAGAATGCATTAAATACTACAATGAAGTAAGAAGTTAAATATGTTAATTTAAAGGAATAGCCAAACATATCCAAACAATAATAAAATTCTGCAGATCCTGGGTCATGATGCAGCATTAGTGCAAAGTTCATAGGATCCTATCTCATTAAAGAAACAGAATACCGAATTTTGACTCGATCAGACCTGAGGAAAATGCTTACATGCATTGATCAATTAAAAAGGGCTGATATTCTTTAAACTGAACAGATTTTCTTGAATGGTAGCCAAAATCACTCTCAACTAAGTCATATATTAAACAAAAACACTAAATCAAAATTGGTTCAGCAGTTATGGTGCCACAGACAGACACACAGATATCTAGATATAAACATCAAACTTATGACGCTCCTTTGTTGCGTTAGCGGTCAAAAACTACCAAAAAAATTAAATAAAACACTGTTTTGTTTTACTTGTCAGTCGTTGTGTGGAAAGACTATGTAACTGAAGATTGTGTACATGAAGTGCACGTGAGGTTTGAGTGTGGAGCTGCAAGAGGAAAGAGCATCGAACCACCGGTTCTACTTCTTTTCAGATCGTTCTCAAATAATGACAGAGTGGTATCAATATGTTAGGTTTAATGCACTTCATTGATTTTTTTTCCGCATTTGATTTAAAGTGCTGCGTAATACTTATAGCAATTACTCACTGACCAAAAAAGGTCATACAAATAGATAATTTAGACGGTACTGCTATAAAACAAATCATTTTCCTTCCTTTCCGCCCATGCGCGTGCGTCCACTCCGAGTGATATATCGTGCTCGGGACTATGTACTCGGTAATTTTGTTAATTTCTTCGCTTTTCATCAGCATAGGTGAGCATTCAAAAAATATCTAGTAATTTCATAAAACATTAATTTTCTTAAGCATATTATACATTTTTTAAAAGGCAACTATAAATATTTCACTTTATTTAATAATATTCGACGCCTGTAATAGCACATCTCATCTGATACTTGTAAAGGTAAATTCTTCTCGCAATCAAAATGTACAAGTTTGAGACCTGACGAATCTTCCCTTAATCTATCAATGAATGTTTCTTCTACGTATCAGTTACAACATTGTCCTAGAGCCAAGATGAACATAAAATTAAAATAAGACCTTTTTAGACGTGAATGAGCATTTGGTGTACAATTACATATATTGTATAGTTTTTGAAAATGCATTTCAAAAGCTTAATATTTCTTTTCTGAAATTTTAACTCTACAGCAATAATGGAGCCTACTCTGTAAGCACTGAATAAATGTATGTGCTCTTTGATCCTGAAACTTATTTTAATTGTAGCGCCACCGCCTTTTTCTTGAGTCAGTTTGCCAGTTTTAAAATAATGTTACTTATAGTTGTTAAGCCAATTTTTTTTACATTAAAACGCTTAATAATTTCTGGTAACACCGGTACAGGAGTTTTTAAATAAAAACTAAACATTTAATATATCCATATTCGTCATAGTATATATATATATATATATATATATATATATATACTAATAATTCTTTGTTTCGTCCACAACAGTTTAATAACATACATTTTTGTCAAAGAATGTGTAACAATATTAATTATTGTGTGAGACTGGCACCTGAGATAAGTCAAACTTGTTATAGGTTTCCAGGCGCTCTGAGCATCTAAATAACACGTGACATGAATAGATTTTAACGACTTAACTCAAGTATGCATAGTCAGTAATTAAATCAGGAAAGAAAGGCAACGTAAAAGTACAAAATAATTCAAAGATTGTATTTGAAAGCGAGTCAAGTATCCGTTTAGGTAGATACATGTATAACGCTGTTGTTCATGGTGTATGCGCGCGGAGCGTGCGTGCAGTCACTGTATGGTCAGAGCGTGTGCGTCCATGAGCAGATCGCATCGGGTATGCAACCAGAAATAAAAAATTTGAAGCCATTTGACGAAAAGCTTAAAGTATGTAGAGTATAATAAGAGTGTAATAGATATGATTCCTAAATTTCATGCGATGATCTCTAAGAGAGCCTCCGATGTCACCATAATTTTGTTTCGGTAAAAACTTTGTAACTTTGTTTTTACACTCTATTTTGTGGAGGCATATATTGAAAAGGATTCGTTCATTTTATTTTACAAATGCAAAATTTAACTATACTATACAAAAAAAAAATTACAAAAATATAATTAGGCGTTTAGCTTTATTTTTACAGAAATCGCCATCAAAAAGTGTAAAGTCACTAAGTATATATAGTAAAAAGTAATGAGTTCACTTACTACGTAAACATTGTTTTTGATCATAGGTGACAACCCTAACTACTAAATATAATTTCCCGTCTTGGTTTATTTTTTGCAGTTATCGATATCTCTACGTTAGTTTCAAAAAACAGTTACTTTCTGTGCTTAGAATAACTTTTATCATACTATTTTCCGATATTCTGTTGTTTACTAATCACAAAATCTCTAATAAATCTGAAAAGACAAGCAACGTTATCACTATGAATCACTGAAATATACCATGTTGGTTTTATCTAAAATAAAGGGTCAAGGTTGGTCAATATGGTCGAATCTTCCTCTTTGGTTCTCAGCTGTTAACAGATTGCCGTTTTTTGGGAGTGAACCCGAAATAGCCGCATAAATTACACTGCACATTACTGCTTTTCATAGGAAAACATTTTATCAAGTTAAAACATTGAACGTTGACAGTACTGCTATATAAAAATTAAGTTTTATATAAAAACTGCCGATTTGCCGATTTTATTTTGTTCGAGTCATATACATATAACTAGCGGTCATCTGCCCGCTTTGCTTAAATAAACAATTGCTTTTTACAATTATTCCTTTTTATTTCACGTTGCGCGTACGTATTCAATTACAAGGTTCGAGAGAGAGAGAGAGAAAAAATATTTGGCATACGCCCTTTCACACAATGTTGCCAACTCAAGGTAAAATTAAATGGTGGCAATGGTATAAAGTAATACATTGTATTTTAACACGCCTGCTCAATGTGATACGAATATCTAATATTCATATGCTAAATAATAATAATTTACATTAAACCATATCTTGCAACAAATTCAAACAATTGTACTTTGTTTAATGATTTAATGAACATATCAGCCATCTGATGTTCAATCTTTACATACCTTAAATATATTTTATAAATATGTTTAGAAAAAGACAATAGTCTCTAATTAAATCTTTGACAAAATGATGCCGTATATCAATTTAATGGGAAATCTTAAAAAAAATTTTTTGTCAAGCACTTTACTCCTTTGGTAAATATATGTATTCTTACTTAATAAAGTTTGATTTTTCAACTTGATATAAAATTGTAATATTCACTACTAAAACTGTAATAAAAATGTGGGTTTTCTGAACATAGTTACTTGGAAACGGTTGATTTTACGAAAATTTACATTTTAAACTGCATTGCCAAGGTCTCATATTATTTTTTAATTCATTTTTCAATTTTGTAAGTCCGATAGCTTCCAAGTTTTGATAAAAAACACAATTATACAAATAATTTTTAAAATTGCGATATCTAATATTTATGTCAACATTAAGAGAACTAAATTTTTCACAATTTTTTGTCTTCTGAACTATATTTACAATATATCATATGTTAAAAAATAATAAATATGTACGCAATTTTTCTGACACAGTCTGGTTTATAATCATACTCAACGTTAGCTCAACTGTCAATTTTTCCAGAAGGAGGGCAAATTAAAAATTTGTTTCTGCTCATAGCATTCACTTTCTAAGTACGCAGAGCATTAAAATGACAACCGGAAATCGTACGAGTTTATTGAATACTAGACATTAAAGGGAATCAAAACATTCATTTTATTTTTCTAATATACGAATATGTTTCGTATATTAGACAAATAAAATATTTCTATATTTGAATGACAAATTGTAAAACAATTATTGAAGATAACGAAACAAAAATACTATAAACATATGAGTCTCTAATATTAATCTTAACATGTCTAGTTTGTTCATATACCGATGTCCAGATTGTTTCTATTTTCGTTCTTTATTTTGTTGCTGACTTTGTGCACTCAAGAAAGTTCTTTGTGAGCAGCAACAAAATTCTATTGTTATTTGTTTCCAGAGGAATGAAGAGTTAAGCTAGCGTGATCAGTTTGTCCATAGACTGATCTCCAGACTTTCGATTTCCGGTGTCCATTTTGTTGATGACTCTTTGCATTCAGGAAAGTTGTTCTGTGAGCAGCAACCAAATTATTTTGTCAGTTTTCCCCAGAAAATTTGCTAGTTCAGCTAGCGTGGACAATATCAATATCAATAACAAATTAGTAATAAATTTTCCTTTACTTATTTGACTGAATATTGTATACTTACTCACGTTTAATGCTATCTTTATCTACAGCTAGAGTTTTTTCCGATTGCTTGCGATCGGTTTGAACAACAAAATTGGTTGTTTGGCAACTAATTAACAACGAAATAGCAAAAAACTTCTATACAATTTTTTTTCGATTTTCTTTAATTTTACATTGCCAGTTTTTTGCACCCATAACTTTAGTCACTGTTGAAAAATGCAGTCATTAATTAATTTTTTTGTGACAAATTTTTAAACAAATGGTGGGAAATTTCATACGGTATTAATACTGTATAAAATTGACATGTCCGGCGAATGTGACGAGTTTTTAAAACGTTCGTCACGTTCGCCGGACATGTCATTTTTAATTACGTTATTCGTAAAACATATATTTGTTTTTTTAGCTACCATAAAGCTTTAAATTGAAAAATATATAAGGGTAAGTATATCATTATCTCAATTATAATAACAACAATAATAAAATTAATTACACTGTCCTATACTTATTTCTCTTATAAAACAGCTTTTATTTAAAATTTAAAACAATCTCCTTGCTATCGTTTAAATTGATTTAAACGTCAATTGTAATGAAATTTTTATATATGAGATAATAAACGCAAGTAGAGTGACATACTTTATCTACATAAATGTGTTTTGTGAGAAGTTGTACAAAAACGGTCTAGACTTCATGGTGATGGCCTCACTGGTGACTTTAATAATAGGGCCAATTTTAAGGACTCGAAATCGACAAGCTCATATGAAGTGTTTAGTAAATATTTGTGATTCCAAAGTAATGTGTAAGTGTCGTACCGAATATTATTATATTAAAAAATGTTGCTTATCATTGAAGTTATACTAAATATACAAATTCAATAAATGCTGTGATGGCAATCAACAAAGAAAGATAACCGAATGTGAACGTTTTTGTGATTTTAAATTAACTAATTAGAAAATAAGTCTGGTCGACGAAATAAAATTTCTGGGACTGACCATTGGCTTACCAATGGCTGGCTTCTTTCCCACACGTCACTCAGGCCTGTAAAAAAGCAACAAATGTCTATAAAAGAATAGCCCGAGCGGCTAGGGTGACATGGGGACTCAATCCTGAGATCGTGAGGACGATATACGTCGCCGTAATAGAGTCAATGCTTCTATATGCTGTGTGCGCTTGGGCACTGGCGACCGGTAGGCTCGGCGTGCAAAAAAGGCTAAACGCTATACAGCGCAGCATGGCAATCAAAACACACTGGACCTATCGAACCGTCTCCTTTATTTCTGTGCTTATACTCTCGAGACTGCTTCCTATCGACATAAGGGTGAGGGAAGTGGCCTGGTTTTACGAGGTCAAGCACGGAAAGGAATTGGGAGACATAAGTGCCGACCGGAAGCTCGAAAAATCTGTCGGTTTCTGCGAATTGTCGCATCCGAGAAGAGCGTCGGATATCCAACTTCAAGAACGTCAAGAGTCTGGACTTCGAAACAATATATCGCCTCGCCATGAAAGGGCTCTACATGTTCACCGACGGAAGCCGTATCCAAGGAAAAGTCATTGCGGCCTTCATTGAATGGCGAGACGGAATAGAAACCGTTCCGACTGGAGATATTCTGTACGGTGTTCCAGGCAGAGATTTTGGCTCTGCAAAGGGCCATAAAAAAGGTTCTGCGGGGCACAAACAAAATAACAAACATCTTAAGCGCCTCTAGATCGGTGCTGCAAGTGTTGACTGCCCCAAAGACGTATAATCACTTGGCACATTCAGCATGAACCGATATCACGAACATCTCTGTAGACGAAAGAATGGTGCGATTGTTCCGGGTGCGAGCCCACGGGTACGGCGGGTAACGAGCGGGTGGATGAGCTTGCCAGGAACACCACCCTAACGGAAAAACCAAGGCAGATTATGGTCGTTGCCCTTTGATCAACGCCAAAAAGGTGATTACGGCGGCGAGCCTGAAATAGTGGCAGGAGAGATACACCGAGGGAAGCACAGGTCAAATAACCATATGCTTCTTTCCCCGAGTAGAAGCAGCGTACAAAATCCCGAGGTAAACAGAAATAACATGAGTGTTATTTCTGTTTACCTCGGTGAGAGTGAGCTCTACTTCACGGAACACGGCGGGTTCGCGCAATAGTTGAAAATATTCAAGTTGAAGAGCTCGCCGTGTTGCCTCTGCAACCGCGAAAAGATGCAAGACATACTGCACGTGATAGAATAGTGCGATATGTTTATAAAAGGATGTGCTGATGTCAAGTAGGAGATTGAGGGCCAGATGCAAAGAAAAAATTTACTGGATTTTTAAGAAACAAAAGGAAAAAGCTGAAGTTCTGAAGTTAAGCGATGCAATGCGCTTAATAAAAACGTGTCATTACACGTCACGAGGACGCTTGTAATGATTAAAAATAAATGACGAAATAAACAAGTGGATACAGTAAGACACGCGACAAGTTATTCGGGTGGTTAGCGAAATCAGACAAATATACAGAAAATGTATATACATATAAGACTGAGTGATTGATAATGTATATAAAATATAACAATTTTTAAAGATAACTACGTGTAAATAATACACAAATAGATTATAAGTAATATTAGGGACAACAAAATATGACAAATTAAAATGAATAAAAATAATTTACTAGTATAAGAGAAATATAAAAGAAAGAAAAAGAAAAGTAAAAAGAAACGACACTGAAAAGGTTGCTTAAACCCTAGTGTTTATGAATATGTATGAAAAGTAATGTGTCTGAAAAGGTATACAAGAGTTGTCGCCTAATTACAACAAGAGTGCAAATTATATATAAAAAAATATATATATATATATACATACGTTATTAACATTTTCAGCAGCCACGACGCTTTTGTTTTTGACAGTTTTATATTAACCAAAAACACCTCAATTTTGATATTTTTATAATATTCATGTTATTCTATTGTTGCAAGTAGTAAAAATGTTTAGTTAAAGTTGTGAAATTTATGACGGAAATGTTTGCTTATTGAAATTACAAGGTAGCCTAAACGTATTAATTTAGTTTTAGTATACAAAAAAGTTATAGATTTTGCAAACCGGCCTGCCCTTGCCAAATACAGACTTGACTCAAGAAATGGGAAATATAAGTAGAAAATTTAATAGTAAATATTTCGAAATTCAGCTAACTCCATGCACGCACAAAAAAAAATTGTTATATTTTCCAGTTATTTTATTCGCAACTACCAAATTGGTTTGAAATAATCACGGATACGTTGATTTGCGCAATTCGACAAATGCTGTTAAAAAACACGACCAGTCAGAAAAACAGAGTCGCGCTTTAAATTACGTTCTTTTGCTAAAACTCGCATCGAAACATGTCGAAGCCACCATTATAAATGAAACATTCAGAAACATAATCCAAAAGTAGAGAGAAATCGTAACATTATTCTGCGTTTAATCGATATAGTATGCTTTTTGGGTTGACAAGAATTGCTGTTTCGAGGACACGATAAAACTATCTCTTCATTAAACAGAGGGAATTATTTAGAAGCGGTAGATTTTATGCCCACAATGGTAGTTTGCAAAAAACTTCCACTACGCCTTTTTACGAACTTTTTACGAACTTATCATGTAGAGTTTCGAAATAATTTAATTTCTAGAATTGCCTTACTGATACCGAGCACAATTAAAAAACAAACAAAGGATACTAATGTTATCGCAATTGTTGTCGGTTAAAAATTGAATATTAGTGGAAAGGAACAGCTAATTTCACAGTACTCGACCGATTTACGTGGACGTCAGTTTGGATCGCACAGCTAATTCACTAGTTCAGCTCTTTTGCATGTCCTCGAAGAATATTACTGCTTACCCAAAATAATAACTCAAACATATGACGGCGCGGCGATTATGTCTTCTGAGCCAAACGGCGTCCGAGCTGAATCAGAGTACGCTGTCCGTTAGCCCTTTTTGTTTGGTATTCTGCTCATGTTTTAATCTGACGCTTTCTAAATCGTGTTAACGCATGAGCAAAACTAAGCGATTTTTCTGTATTATTAATAGCACCTTGAATTTTTTTCGTGGTGGTACTAAAAGATTAGTTCATTACGGCCAATTCACCAAATTAGTCGAAACACGTCGATCTTATGATTTCCCGTATCGTAACTTATACCGTAATAATATCGTAATAAAAGTGATTTCCAAAGAAATTTTTAACTTGATTGGTTTTGCTAACAAATAACTGCGAATGTCGACAAAACAAAACATGGTTATACATTGACTCAAGCCACATCATTCTTGCGTAGTTTAAAAGTATTTGATTTTATTTATTTTTTTGATGTGTTTTATAACATTTTCGCAGAAACAGATATTCTTTAGGAAAAATTGCAGAACAAATCCTTCAGATATAGCTTAATGCGTGCAGAAGATTAAAGAGTTTGAAATATTTTAGGAAATTCAAGACCAAAATTTTTGGACATTTATATTACTACTGTAAGCACTTGTGGCCTGCCTAAAAGAAAACGAAATGTAGATGACCTTAAATGTCACTACAAGGGTACATTTATTAAACTAATAAATAATGTTCTTAGCAATTTTCGAGACCGCTACAGGAATTTAAAAGCTTTAAAGACATTTGAATTACTATCGCTTGAAAACTTTAGTAGATATAGTGCCTTCTTTTGATACCTAATAATTTTGTAAATATTTAAAATGCTCACAATTTTGATATAGATTGTTTGAGAAAGGAGTTAAAATGCATATTCAAACCGTTTGAAATTCGTAATATATGTAAAATAATAGAAGATTGGTATGAAAATAATTTGCACACAATTTTTCCCAAAGTTTTACGACTCGCTGAGTTGATGGTCCCCGTCCCCGCAACTAGCGCTTCTGCCGAACGATCATTTTCATTTCTAAAACGCCTACATATTAATTTACGCAATATGCAGGGACAACAGCGGCTTACCAAACTATTGACGATCTCCACTAAAAAAGAACTGTTGGCTGATTTAAAACGTTCCGCGACCTTTTACGAAGACATTTTGAAAAAATATTTAAAAAAAGCGTGGACTTGATGTTTAAATAATACATAGTAGATTCTAAGGCAACAATTTACAGTTACAATTAACACGCTGTTATATATTTTACTTAGTTATGTACGAAAATGATATCAGAGCGATAACAACGGCCTTCAAATGGCCACTTTGGTTATTCAGTCATTGATTTGGTTGTCCAACACTTGGTGGTCAATTCAATCGATTACTTGGATCTCTAATGTGGCCAAAGAAGGCTCAACGATGAACTGTGGAAATTTTATTGTTATTATTATTTTTTTGTATTATAAACAATAACTAAAGCGTATATGGAATTGAGCTGTTTCATAGCTACTTAGACTCAAATTCCTATGATCGTCCCTGCCCTCAGTGTATAAACAGTCAAAAAATAAATCAAATACTGGTATACGCTTCGGTTACAATAAAGACAGATTTTACTTTGATATTTGTATGACGCCGTCCCAACTTTATCACAAATTACAGGATTCAGCGCAACAGAGCATCGAAATGGACAAAAATGCATAGTCGATAACGACTCTCCTTACATCTCTGTCTATGCTCATCAGGACACCAAAATCGTATGCCGTGTGGACAACCCCAGAATAAACTCAACATTGGTTATGGAATATGGAGGTACTTTAATGCATTTAAATAAAACATTAATTTAATGGCGATTGTCAGTATTCGTCTAATCTTTCCCGGGTAAAATCAGAGAAAGAATATATATTTATGCCGACTTCAGAATTAGTACATTAAAAAATTAACGGAAATATGTAAATACAACATATTTTATATGTTGTATTTACATATTTCATATGTAACAACATACAACATAAATTTTGCTATCAATTTTATGTAGAAATTAAGAAATATACATTGTTTTAAAACGTTATTAGTAACATAGATCAAAATGTTTTTTATTTTGAATTATGTTCAACCGGTTCTTGTGTTTTGCGTTTGATCGCATCTGTTTCTATGTTCTTATGACAAATTATTTTGATATGAAAATACATGAATTATGTTGTCAAATATAGAAAAGAAGAAAGTCTAGCAGATTCAAATTCAAATTTTAAAATATTTTCAAATAATGGGCTATACATTTAATTGATATGTCTCAATATATTTAATAGTAGTATTCCACACATTAAAAGGTAGTTTTCCTTCAAGGAGAGGAATTATAGTAAACTCTGTGTACAATATATATTTTTTGGTGGAATCGATTATACATCTTTTCACAAATATTCATAATCTCCTTTTTTATAACAATTTTGCCAAAGAAACAACCATTTCTGAGGAGAGTAGCTTAGAACATGAAATAAAACTTCACGAACTCACAACCTTAGCGAAAGCTGACGATTTTTCAAAATGCCGCGCCCTCTAACCAAGCGGCCGGTCGGTCACAAATTTTTATAGAAGCTAGAGATATTTTCTTTAATCGCTGCTTTTCAATTTCAATTCATCCCATACTGTAGCACCGACGGAACCTTCGTCGGCTTCCTCGCATCAGGAAAACTATATTTAATTATTCAGTTCTTCAGGTTATCTGTTCATGATTTTTATATATACTCAATATTACACATTGAATATTTTGCATTCAAGTTTTTATTGCTACCGAGGGCTCTGTACGTGGGCAGGAGCCCTAACCGACTTTTTTTTAGTCTACTATGACTCTCAACTTTTATTCTCTTGTTGACGTGACAACGTCTTAAATTAGGTTGCGGCTGGGAGTCACTTATGAAAAAGTGTAACGCTCGGTAACGTTACGATGAGTCACCGAACGAGAGAGAGGCTCAGATAGGAACAAGTTAAGTTGTAGTAAACGCTGTTTCATTGTACGCAAATGTATTGCAAGTTATTGTATGTATATTTGTATATAAATACGTATGTATGTGTAAAGGTAAAAATAAAATTTTGTTAATATGAAATTCAGTGCGAGATTCTTTGTATAAATTAATGTTTTAAATATAATTCTTTGTATAAATAAATGTTTTAAATTGTTACTATTATTTCATCCTTCTTCCTACTATACGAATGAATATTCACATTAAAATGATTTTACCACTCAAAGTCGTTGTCACGTAAAACTTTCGCCCGTATACCAACTTTACAGGTAACCAATTTTTTTTTTTCGCTAACTAGACTTCTATACTATTTTGAATTTCAAATTGTTATTTCGAATGCAAATAGTACCCACGTTCGCGGGACCAGACACGGAGGTCGGATGCCTCACATGCCGCCTGCACTTAACTCAGATACTACAATAATACATGTCCTACTAAATACATATCAAAGTTTGTATGTTTGGTTGCACGTTACTTAATCACGCTTTAATGGCTAAATAGAATTAGCTGTAATTACAGTACTATAACTTATATATCAGAATAACATATAGGCTGTAATTTATATAGATACTAGCTTTTGCGCGCAGCGTCTCATGAAACAATTAATATCCTGTTTTTGTTTTTGTTTAACATTAATAACTCAGGAGAACATTAAAAGTAAACTGTTTATATTAATTGCAAATTTAATTATATAAGTACACAATATACAATTCTATGAATAAATAAATTATAAACGATCTAGGTATAGATAGATCTGTTTCCTTTAGTAGGAAAAAAAAATATTATTATAATTAACCGATATATACTCGTTACTGTTACACATTTCACCTAAGCATTCCATAAGACGAAGAGAAGAGTGTGAGCGAGATAGACGGAAAAAAATATGACCAGACTACTCAGATAATTGCTAATATAGCCCATAGATGATGCAAAAATAGTTTTTATGAAAGAAACATTGGCTGGTTTTTACCAAGTTTTAAAACTTGGTTATTCAAAAGAATAAAACATAGACTCATACCCAATATGAAGCAAGCTCGTTTCGGCGTATTTATAATATCGCTACTCGCGATGAATCATGGATTTATCAGTATGATCCAGAAACAAATGTCAGTCGTAAATATGGCTGTTTTACGCTGGAACAGCGCGTACCAAAGTGAAACGAGCGAGAAGTGCAAGCAAAATTTTAATCACCAGTTTTATTTTAGGTGTTATCTGATGACTAAGCCATTGAGAGATGAAGTGTCATTTTTGAATGGTTAATTAATAAATATTTCCGGTCAGAAATATTTTTTTTTTTACTGCCTTCAGCCGCACAAACTTTCTGGCCAACCTCCATGGGCTATTGCTTCACCCCGACAGCGCGAGACTTCCAGACAGCATACCGGTCTGCTTTATAGAGCGCCCTACCTGCAATCCTGATTTGATAGCGTGTGACTTGCTTTGTCCCCTGAGATAAAAAACAAAATCACTAGTAAAGAGTTTTCATCACCGAACGATGCACTGGCTGGTTTAAGAAGGCGGTTAAAGAGATGTCTAATGATAGAAAAATATACTTTAAAATGGTTTATGTTCTATGAAATTTTATATGAGCATCGTTGGAGAGTTCTTTAAAAGATATTTTAATAAAATAATGTTAAGGGTCGTATGTAGCTCATGGTGTGCATTACGATACGAATATTAATATTGCTGTTGAATTAAAAAAAGATTTATTATATATTTTACAAGTGTAGAAAGTTCCTTGACTTCTGTTTATTGACCTAGAAACATACGAGGCACAGGGCACTTCAGGGATCCAGGCGAGTTACGAAATAGAGCTAAGTGGTTTCACCTCGTCAAACGAATCGAGAGATTTGAGATGCTGTTACAAATATGAAGAGGATTTTCTTTACTGCCGTAAAGTACTTTTAACAGTGACGCAGATGGACGACCGTAAGTATGCGCGTCGCACTAATTGAGACCAAATGCATGACGTCGATATAACGGCAGTGGGTTCGTATCGACGGCTGTATTCATCCACTGCTGAGGTACAAGGCTATTTTTAATTTTTTATAGATAGCGGCCTAGCGACCGAGACTCCCCGAGATTACCTAAAACTAAAACTTTAGGAAAAACGAATAGAGACCGAATCTCATTCAATTGCTCTCGCGTTTGTTGTCCGCGCCTCGTCCCTGCGGCCCGTCGCTGCGACAGTCGCATGTCCCGGAGAAGACGTACAGCCTAATACTTGGAACATTTACGTCTCAGTGTAGAAAAGTTATTGATGAATTTGAAATCAATTAAAATAAATCTGAGGAATAGTTGACATTGCAGGCCAGCCCTAAATCTTCCACAATTATTTTGAGCAACACTTTTTCGATATAAAAAATCAGGAAAATGTTATTGCTCAAAACAAGTAGATAAATTGTTAAGCTGGCAATGTTGTCCTCTGCCAAGATTTTTTTCAATTCTCATTGAAGTGTTTGGACTTCGAACCCATCAAGCTGACCCAATGGAAACTACAATGCTTTTAATAAGTTCATAGAATCAAAGAAAAGTCCTGTACTAACTCCTTTCACTATAACCGGTAACTACGGAATCCTACGCATGGCTTGACACGGACTTTGCTGGTTTTTTTCTTTTAAAAGACACGTATTTTTGGGGATAGGGATGCTATGATTTTATGTTTCCATAATATTATATGGTTCATAAATGTATTCTACCATCTATTTTACGCAGCCTACAACGTTATCTAAATAATTTTCAATGGAATTCGTATGAAATTTAGTTTTTAATTTTCAAAATGTATTTTATAAGTTGGTCAACTCTTTAGTCTATTTAGTTGTAATAATTTTCGTTTTAATTTTGTTAATTATGTTATTGTCATGAATTTTTTGAAACACATCCAAGAATGTTCACCTTGAAGGGGGGAGATTTGACTCTAACAAAACTTAATACTCTAAAACTTCATATTTCACAAACAGATTCCTGAGTCGAAAAATTGTTTACACGAACCCGTAATTCTTTTGAATGAGATATCCGACGATACTCCTCACCATGAGATAGACGAGGAAAAACATTACGTGTAGAAGGCTGTACCCTAAGAAATTTCTTTGCATAACCTTATTTTAATACTTTGTTGGCATGATTGATATGTATACCCATTCCAATTTACATTACTTTCTAGTATTTTTTCCAGTAGAATCTCTGAACTAAGCTGCGGACACAAATGGATGAACAGATGGACGAACAGACGGACGTACAGGTTTGACGGACATGGAGATACCATAAAGGTTATTTGTTGACTACGTAACTCTAAAAATGCAAAAATGTTTCAATGCACCATGCAGACTCATTGAGAATTATTTACATCCAAAATTACCATAAGGGCTAACAATTTTATGGGCATAGCCTATTTCATAACGATTCGAGGGTATCATGTGAAAACGGCGTAACAAAGAATCTACTTTAAAATATTAAAATTGTCCAAATTGTTAAAGGGTGCACATTTCTCGCTGCTTTAATTATAAAGTGACCTAATACAAAAAATGCACTTTTAAAGTAAAGGCAAAAAACCGTTTAGCAATTAGCGTTTTTAAAGTTTTAATGAAGTTTGTGGACGAACAGTTAATAAAAGAAGTAATTTTATTTTATTTTTATGAAACTTAATATATATCACTTTAAATTTATATAATAATTGAAAACAGTTGAGTTCTTAAATACATTAATTTATAGGTAATATAAAAAGGCACCGTTTGCCTCACTTCATTAAAAATATTAGTGTCTAATATTTATGTAGCAATAGTTTCAACGGTGATGAGTCTTTCTTTATCACAACTTTGGGCGACTACATAGCAGTGTTTATTCACTTTTCCGTTTTCTTTACCGTATTCAGTATTCCTCTTGGATAACCACTTTTAGGTGTAATTTCAGTAATGGGTGGTGAACTTCGTCACCCATTAGTTCAATGAAATATCCCCAATTCTTTTGAACATCTTTAAAATCAACGTAAAACTCGTAACTCAGTTCAGAAACAAAGAAAGGGGTACCTTTTTTTCTGGCATGTTTTATTAATGAGATATTCTGATGCGGTGTATAAACGGGACCAGATTTTAAATTTCTATTAATTTCTTTTTCGATTAAATTGTGGACATTATCTCCTTCATTTTGGCTGTGGCTTTTTATTAAAAACTTGTGTGTAATAGTGTTTATATTTTGCAAAGTAGCTACTGCATACATGTATAAAGTTGTCACAAATTTATTCTTCGCTTGTCCACCGCAATTGTCTGAATAAAAAATTACATTTTGCGGACTAGTAGCACTCTCATTCATAAACTGTAAATATTTATAGACACACGTCCCGATTTCAATTGAACCACGCCTTTCATCAGTTTCGTTCCAAAAATAGCAATAGACGTTAGTGTGAGATGGATTTTTTTGGTCTAAACCTTTTTTGGTCAATTCAACAAGCATGAAATTGTAGTTGTTCAGTTAAGATTTGCAGTAGAACGCTGATGGATCACCTTTTTGAGAGGGCAGCAGGGCTTCTAGGTAGTATATTGCTACTATATTGTTTTCACTTATATTTAAGCGATCTGTAAGTTTCTGTTTTCAACTCAAAACTTTTTCCTCAAAATGGTTATTGTATTTATTAAGCAATTGATCTTTGTGCTTTTATTTGGAATTTTTATACTCAAGGCAAAAGTCACGTTGATCTGTTTTTGGCTTCTGAAATCCTAAATTGAATTTTGTGTTGAATATTTGATAATATTTAATTTATTTACTTTCTTCCTTATTTTTTCTTTTTGGCTTTGTTTAAAATTGTTACATAAATCGGTTATAGTTTTATTTCCTTCTATATATTCTCTAGTTGAATCGGCTTTTCTATAACGTGATTCTATTCTTGGTATAAAATTTATGTGACTTTTAATGTCTTCTGTTAGTGTAGGATCCACCACCCTATGATTGTTATGCTTACATCTGCCATCTTTTGAAATAAAACCACTTCCATCTGTTTTATTTTTAACTGTGCGAATAATTCTGTCTGATATGTTTAATGTATTAACAAAAAAGGTTTTACAAATTCTCGTAGATTTTATTTCAACCATAAAATGAAACGTTTTGTTGGATTGTCTAGGCTGAAGTGCATTTGTATATTTAGAACTCGGTGTCATAGTGCTCATGCAAGAACTGATGTATGATTGTTGTACCTCTAAATGACCAAGGTCCCAAAATAATTTAAATATTTGATTTCTCTCATCATATGTCTCTTTCTCTTTACATTTCAATTTACAAGTATCAGAACAAGGAGGCTTCATCATCCTTACTTAGAAGCATTTCTTCGATTTATCTAGACATGTATACGCTTGTCCAGAGTTTCTCTGCTTTTTCATTTAATTCTGTTTCCATTTCGTTGGATCTGTTTTTCGTTTCCTTTTATGGTTTCATTTCCGGTTGCATCTGTGTTAGTTTAAATGAATCGCTTGTACCCTACACATCACCTGTTCTAAAATTCTCTGTTTATAAATTTATGTAGGCACCTTTTCAAGTACCGTTTTATATTGACTGCAATAAAAGACTCTCTACTTCAATGAAGATGTAGACGAAGTACTTGACGATGAGGAGTCACTGCTAGATAATGAAGTGCTTGACGACGAGATGCTTAAAATTGACGAACTCCGTTGGCGGTAACCACTGTTTTTATTATGTATTTTCGATTTTTTATAATCATATGTTGAATCAGTCACTTGAATCTAGGTCGCTTTCATTTAAATGTAAATTTGGACAATTTTTTTTTTTTGGGAAATTTGTTTTATTTTCCAAATATTGCAGTTAGTACGAATGTGCCATCGTCTTGTGAAGTTTCATTCTGTAGAAAGAAATGGATATTAAGAAAAAATAATTAAGTAGTAGAGTGCAGGTAAAAAGATAACATGATAACCCACTTCTCTAGGAATTGAAGAATGGCTGGTAGTTATTTTGAGCGATTTATTTGGTGGAATATTTTCCACGTCCTCTATTGTTGTAGTTCATAGCTTTTCATATGCTCGTGTGTTTAACTGTTCTTTCGACAATTATAAAAAAAATATCTTAATAATGAATAGTTAGACCTTAAAACGCTTATACTCACTTCTTCCTCAATTGATAGAGGATTTTCGTCCCACTGGTAATCATTTTTATTCAACAGTAGGTTTAGTTGTTTCTTTGATTTGTCGCTCATACTAAAAATAAAATAAATGTATGAAATAGTTGTAAAATATGGACTAATTCGTAATTAATATGATTTAATTATATTTATATTTAATGATGTACAGACTTTTTTACAAGTATTTTTCTGTACATTAAAAAATATATATACTACTAGCTGGCCCGGCAGACGATATTCTGCACTTTCTTGTAGCTGACTTGTCCGTACAGTTAATGCTCGCAGCTGCACCAACATGGATGTAGAATGAATTTTTTCTTCTTTTGTGTCGATTGATGTCAATTTAATGTTCAATTTTGATCCCTATCATACATTTGACTCTGATCTCGTCCCCACATTCGTTTTCGACCTTAGTCCCATTCTCGATTTCAGCCTCCGCCCCGCTTTAGATTCTGATCCTGGTTTCATTTTCGTTTCCGTTTTCTATCTCGCTTTCAATTCCAATTTCGCTACCAATCAAGTTCCAATTTGAACGAAACCGGAGGTTAGTAACAAAATAAAATATAGGCAATATTGCTTGAAGAGAGTGTGTCTTCCTATGAATAAATTATTTTTTTAATCGGTGCAGTAGTTCGATTCAATAATGCAAATACACGGTCGAAGTCGGTGACAAATCCTAATAGGTGTAATACACGAAACATGAAACATTCCGATCACACTTTAAGTTTCGGACTTGCCTCTCCACTCAATTTCGACCCCAGTCCCTTTCTCAATTTCGGTCCCTCTCCGGCTTTTGATACTGATTCTGGTCCCTTTCTTAATTTTACTCTCAGTCTAAGCATTCAAATCCGATTCCACTACCAGTCCCAGCTCCGATTTGAACGAACTGGGGCAAATACTACAATCGAGATAAAATATTACTCGGGGATAGAGCAGCTTTCTTTGAGTTAAAGAATAATCGAAATTATCTAAAGAATATAAACTCATGGGTGAAGCCGGAGGTAAATGTTAACAGTCTTATTTTCTCAAAAAAAAGTGCATTTGGTTTAGCAATACAAGTATACGGGCAAACGTTAGTTCTTTTTTAGAAACCTACCCCGGCATCCGTACAATATGTAATGAAATGCGTACAGTATGTAATGAAAAGAGCCCCTGGGTTTGAGCTGCTCGCCTATCAGGTTATTTCATATTATTTTTAAATGTCAACTAAATTATAAATGACTAAATCTTTTGTATTGATGAGTAAAAAGAGCAAACCTTGAGTTTCTTGGCCATTCTCCTCAAGGTGAATCAGCATTTGGAATGGGCGGTAATGTCGAAAAGAATTTATTAATGACGATTTCAAGTGTAATTTCATTACCTACAAAATAAAGATATTTTTGATTTGATTTTGATTTGATTTGATTTGAATATTTCACCATAATTAGATCAATGAATTAGGCTCGCATAAAAGACAAATATACTTACTAATAAATCAAAATATCACATATAAATCAAAGAATATATATATGGCTTTAGCCCGCGCCTCCTCCCTTGTAAACACGGAACGATTTCCTACATTTCTGTGCCGACTGGTGACGCCGTGTTCATCATGTTTTCGATCCCGCTTCTCCTTGATTTTGTCTCGATTTAATACCGATTCCGGTTTTGTTCCAAATTTCAATTCCGGTTCCGCTTTTGATAATTCCAATAGATTATACCATATTTAAGGTTTTTTTAACACAGAAATCCTAAAAGTTATCGCCATGAAAAGTACCCTAAATTGTAGCCCAGTAAGCTCTTCTACCTTCCCGTGACAGTTGCATACTGATCTGTTGAGCCGTTCCAAAGACACCCCGAACGAACAGACAGACAGACAGATACAAAATGTTATTTTCTTTTATACAAACCTTGTCCTGATAATGACGAATACAACAAAAAAAGAATTATCCTATTTGGTGCAGTCGTTCGCAAGTGATGCGCATACATACACTTTGACGATTCATTTTTATTTATATAGATTTTTGATCATAAAATGACATTTTGACGTGACAACGTCTTATAAATTGGTTTGCCGGGTGACACTTCAAGAAACTGCGTTACGCTCCGCTCACGTTATGCGCCTCACAATGAGAGCGAGGAGAGGCACGCGTCCCTTCCACTCGGCATGGTTAGCCCGCCTAAGAGCGAGAGAGACAGACATAAAAAGTGAAAGGCACGCGTCCCTTCCACTCAGATAGGAACAAGTTAAGTTGTAGTAAACGCTGTTTCATTGTACGCAAATGTATTGCAAGTTATTGTATGTATATTTGTATATAAATACGTATGTATGTGTAAAGGTAAAAATAAAATTTTGTTAATATGAAATTCAGTGCGAGATTCTTTGTATAAATTAATGTTTTAAATATAATTCTTTGTATAAATAAATGTTTTAAATTGTTACTACTATTTCAACCTTCTTCCTACTATACGAATGAATATTCACATTAAAATGATTTTACCACTCAAAGTCGTTGTCACGTAAAACTTTCGCCCGTATACCGACTTTACAGGCAACCAATTTTTTTAAACTTAATACATAACAACAGTAAAAATTTAATGCAAAAAATGACATTAGTTTTATTTCATTTTGTTAATTTATAAAATTATTTGCCATAAATAGACCGATTTACAGTTGATGTTTTAAAACGTATGTTTATTTTGTCATGAGTTTTATAATAAACTGACTTAGTCACATTAGGCCACTTTTATACAAAATTAAAGAAGAAAAAAATACCTTGCTTTTCATATAATTACGACATAAACACTAATTGTCCTTACTTTGTTCACAACTGATGCAATAGTGACTCGGTCGTTGTCGTACGAAAATAATTCCGAAGAGGACGCAAGTGTGAAAGAGACCCAAATAGCTTAAAGCCTGTGTCTGACAGAGAAAGAACATCGTTTCTAGTGGGACCGATAGATGGCATTATTAGGCTTATATTTTTTATTAAATGTAAGAATTTGACAATTTTGAGTTAGATCACTTTAATCCTAAAGCAGCGATGTGACATATTCGTTCGTTAAGACTCATATGGTTATGCATTTAAAGCTTTATTTTGCGATTTGCAAAATTCGCAAAACGATTGAGCTTCAATTTGAACAAAATATTTGTTGAAAATTACTGGCCTTATAGGTTTACATTAAAAAATATATTTTTTCAGGTTATCCGAAAACGAATTGCGTGATCATCGAATTACTTACAGTAGCGGAAATCAATGTAGGACATTCCACAATACAGAACAAAGATTGTAACATTACAGTGGATTCTAAAGAAGTAGTACTGGGTGACTTGCTCAAAGCTACTTGCCAGTCTCGAAAAGAGCATTTGAATTTAAAGTGGCATCTGGAGAAATTCACTGAAAAAAGTAAGAAAGAGGATTATTTGAATGTGATTATTTTAAATATAAATATCACACAATAACAGCGCACTACGATTTGTGTTTTCAATTAAGATAAGGTCCTCACACACCGCCGCCCGCTTGCTACTACCGAACGACAGCTACCTTCGAGTCCAAATGGCACCGATTTTAATGTTAAATCATTATCGAATATAGAAAATAGACAGCTAGTGGTCAATATCTATGATGGACTTATTCTTCTTTCTGTGAAGGCTTTCTCGCTGACGTAGCCCGCCCTTTAGTAAAATTTATTTTCTTAAAAGACTTTCTCAGACGTAGGGGCATCTTTTCCGACTCTTTTTTAATCAAGTACACCGGCGAACATGAACATTCGAACAGAAAATCCTAACATCTTAGTATTAGAAGCATGTTGCTTCTCTATGGATAAGACAGTACGGGTAATTTTAAATGTAATCTTTGTGGAGAGGCACGCCATGCAGACACAAAAACGCCTAGGCGTGCAATGGATGGCCTTGCAATTGTAACTTTAAAATAGTTTTATTTCCTCTCAAAATTATTATTGTTATAAATAACTGGTTACAGATTTAACAGAAAACAAATAAAACATTCTGTTTTCAGGTAAATTACAATATGAATTATTATCATATTTAATGTCTTCCACAAAACAAGAATTGCATATCCACTTACAAAGAGATTTTTTGGACATTAATACAAAGGTATGGTGTTCGTTAAATGGAAGTAGCTGTGGATCGCTTTCGGTAAAATGGAAATATCAAGAATCAACGAAAACAAGTAAGTTGTTTTTAAATACCGATGAAATCAATTACGATTTCCATGAGAGGACTAATACCGTTTAGTTTAAAAAATTGTAGGAAAAAGAATTAGCTAATTTAGTGCTTTAACATATTTGTTCAACGTTTTGTTCGTCTCAGATATTATTCGTCTATCACTGAATATAATCGTTTATATTTCTACGATATACGATCCTAAGAAGTGCTTTCCTTTGGGAACCAGGGTATCTTTATATTTTCTTCCTTTTGCTCGACGACCCCAATATCCTTATTAAAATTCCGGCACGAGAGCAAAAGACTATAAATTATTATCCCAAAAGGTATTAGGTTTCTGTCTGAGCCCACTTGGGCTCAGACAGAAGGATGCGCGCACCAAGAAGCGGCGCATCCGAAACGCGGTCCCAAGCAGACGGGAGTACGTGGTCGGGGAATATGTGTAGGCCAAAGGGGTTTACGAAAGGGCAGCGGCTGAAGCGCAGACCGCGAGCTGGAAGCAGTTTTGCTCCGCACAGGACGGGGAGAGCCTGTGGGACACGGCATCTACAGTGTCATCAGGGAAACGCGAAAAAACCGGGAGGATGTCCTACTTCAAACCGATTCGGGACGAGTATTAGGTCCGAACGAGTCGGCGACCCTCCTGGCGGAAACCTTCTTCCCTGATGACCGTGTCGATACTGACTATCCGCATCACGCGGAAGTCAGAAGGCAAACCGACGGGGATGATCGCCCACTTTTAACTTCGGGGGATCTGCCCGGGGTGGACTCACGTTTTACCGGGGCTGAGGTTAAGAACGCTCTTAAAGCGTTCCATCCTCGAAAGGCCCCGGGCATTGATGGGTTCAAGTCGGACATATGCCAGACGGCGATCTTTCGGGACCTGGGAGTGTTCCTAGCGATGGCAAATAAATGCCTAGAGCTGGGATACTTTCCCCGGGCCTGGAAGGTGGCGGCCATAAAGGTAATCCCGAAGCCGGATAAAGGACGACTATGCCCCCGTCCTAAGTTTTACCGGCCCATAGGCCTGCTCCCTGTGCTGGGCAAAACGGTGAAAAGGATGCTGGTCGGGCGCCTCCAATGGCACTAAATGCCGAGTCTGCAGGTGACGCAGTATGGGTTCATGCCGCAGCGCGGGACGGAGGATGTCCTATATGATCTAATGACATACATCTACAAAGAGTTAAATCTCAAAAAGATCGTTCTAATGGTGTCATTGGACACAGAGGGCGCCTTCTGGGCGTTGAAGGCCCAGCTGCTCGCTTGTAATTGCCCAGTGAACCTCTATGGCATGGAGAAGGGTTACCTTCGGGACCGTGAGGTGATTGTGCGATAAGCTGGAGGGGAGTCCAGAAGGAGAACTTCCAAGGGTTGTATACAGGGTTCTACAGCCGATCCAACCTTCTAGAATATCATTCTGGACTCCTTACTCCGAGAACTCGGGGTACTCGGCGTATACGTTCAGGCATTCGCGGATGATGTGGTCCTCATGTTCTCCAGGCAGTCGGCTTCGTCGATCGGGGAGGAGGCCAACCACGCTCTAGCTCGCGTGCGCTGCTGGGGAATTAGAAATAAGCTGAGGTTCGCACCATCGAAAACAAATTCGATGGTGCTGACCAAAATGCTGAAATATGACGACCCTGTGATGCACATGAACGGCGAGCAGATCAACTTGGTTGGCGAAATACACCTCCTTGGTCTAACCATAGATAGGAAGCTGACGATCATTCCTCATGTCGCCAAGGCCTGTAAAAAGGCTACAAATATCTATAAGGGCTTAGCCCGAGCGGCCAAGGCGACGTGGGGTCTAAGTCCGGAGGTCGTGAGGACCATTATATTACCGTGATTGAGCCAACCGTGCTGTACGCATTGTGCGCTTGGGCACCGGCGACAGGGAAGCTCGGCGTGTGCAAGATGCTCGACGCTGTCCAGCGCAGCGTCAGTCTTAAGGCGTGCCGGGCTCACCGCACAGTGTCCCTGCATTCCGCGCTGATCCTCTCGAGGCTGCTCCCTCTCGACATAAGAGTGAGGGAAGCGGCCTGGTTGTGCGAGGTGAAGCGCGGAAAAGACTTAGGGGACACTTTTGTCGACCGGGAGCTCGAGAGGCCCGTGTATTTCGGCGACTTGCCTCACCCTGCGCACGTGCCCGAAATCGGGTACGAGAGCATCGAGGACCACGACTCCCCGACGGTGGACCGTCTCACAGTGGTCGGGCCGCAGATTTACACGGACGGAAGCCGGATTGAGGGCAAAGTCGGTGCGGCCCTGACCGAATGGCGGGACGGGGAGGAGACTTTGTACTCGACGCTCCGGCTCAATCCCCTCTGTACGGTCTTCCAGGCGGAGATGGTCGCGCTGCAGAGAGCGATACGGAGGGTGAAGAATGGGAAGGACGGGCTGGTCAACATCTTCAGCGACTCCAAGTCTTCTTTGGAGGTATTGACCGGCCCGAAGACCTATTACCCTCTGGCTCATGAAGCTAGGCGCGACATCTCCGAGATCGTTGCGGAGGGCAGGGCTGTGCGCCTATTCTGGGTTAGAGCGCATGCCGGAATCGCGGGTAATGAGCGTGCAGACGAACTCCCCAGGCGCGCCGCCCTCACCAAAAAGACGTCAGTGGACTATGATCAGTTTCCGCTGTCGTACGCTAAAAAGGTGATCAGGGCGGTGAGTCTGGAGGAGTGGCAATAACGATACGCCGCGGGAAGCATGGGTGAGATCACCAAACGCTTTTTCCCCCGGGTGGAACAAACGTACAGGGTCCT
This sequence comes from Eumeta japonica, assembly GCA_005406025.1. Classification (NCBI taxonomy): domain Eukaryota; kingdom Metazoa; phylum Arthropoda; class Insecta; order Lepidoptera; family Psychidae; genus Eumeta; species Eumeta japonica. Next base: position 1,595 of record BGZK01002954.1, on the reverse strand, counting down.
CAGGGATATTGATATGACGTCCCAAGTGGTGCAGACCCTAACGGGTTATGGTGGGTTCGCGCAATACTTGTTTAGATTTGAACAGCGGGACTCACCATACTGCGCCTGTGACCCCGCCAAAATCCAGGACGTGCTGCACGTTCTCGAGGACTGTGATATGTTCCTGCGGGAGCGTGTGGCACTGGAAGCGGAGTTCGGCGTCCGGATTTCGGGGCGCCACTTTCCGGAAATTTTAGGCGATGCACATAGAAGAGATAAATTTATTAAATACTGTAAAAATATTGTAGATAAGTGCAATAGGATGAACCGCTCAACTTAAAACAGTAAAGATAATGCTTAGAGTAAAACCGAAATATGAGATATAATGAAGGTGAAAAGTAATATAGGATGGTAGGGAGACTAGATGATGTTAATGTAATGAAATAGCAATGACATATGTAGATAAGAAATAATTTTAAGATAAAAATTGTTCTATGTAAACACAGTGAGTCAAAAATATAAAATAAAAAAAATAGAATAATAATAAATAAATAAAATAAAATAAATAAATAAAAAAATACAAAGCAAAAATGCGAAAAAAACAGAACAAGCAAAATTAAAAAAGAAATGAATACAAATATTATGACGAAATAGCAAAAAAACAAAAATAAAAATGATAATAAGATTATTTATTTGACCCATCCCTGCCATCCCAGCCCGATAGAGAAGTTTGAATGGTTATGACTCTTACAAAAAGCATAAAAGGGCCATGGTCGCCATGCCAACGTCTGTTGGTGTCTTAGTGATTTCCTAAACCAAGGTGATTCCCTTAAAAAAATCAAGACACACTCCGTCGTGTTATAACACTGCGTTTATTAAAGCTATTGAGGAACTTCAACTAGCACCATAACCGACTCAGCCACTTTTTCAGCTAAAGTTTTTAGTGGTTTCAGCCTCATATTCCCTGCGCTCACGGGTGCGCGAGCATACATTATGCATATATCATCTTCTCGTTACAAGAAGGGAAAAAAGCGAAACCTCATCTTTGCGCTAATACCATACAGAATCGAAATTTATCATTTTTGATAGATCATAAACCACTCTTACATCTCTGTTTGGTTGAAAAAGAATATGCTGCAGGCCAGTCGTCAGAAACTCAGCAATAGCGGTGGGAGGATGGTGGCGTTAAAGTGACGCTTCATGTATACGCTAATCTAACCTGACCTAATCTAGTGTGATTTAACGTAACTTAACCTAATACAACCTCAACCACTTAGCGATGGTGTATGACGATTGAGGTGAAAACCTAACCTACCTCCTGAAATGCAACCCGACAGATACCGTCAATATAGTTGAGACCTGAGAGCATCTTATACCAAGCGAGAGTTTGTCAGAACGTCTCCAGCAACCCATAGTCGAAGGCAAGAAAGCGGAGTTGAGGAGAGCAAGCAGAGAGCCTATAAAGAAAAATCTGAGTATCAGAGATGCAATTTTGCATTCCTGGAGGGACTAGGAAGAACCGCAAAAAGCTTGCCCGGGACCAAGAGCCTGCAAGGGGCAAATATATCTGAAGCTAAGAGGAAGAAGCCAAAAATACCAATAGACCCTAAAACCGC